>OCZR010235950.1:0-10850 GCA_900234385.1 Anemonia viridis | reverse complement strand
AAACCATTGCGTGTTCTCATTGGATCGCTATCTCGTTATATACATATACTGACAATATTCAGATGATCTATATACAAATCCTATCCATGATGCATTCAAGCCGTATACACTACTCTAACTCCTCTTCAATCCCTCAAAACAAACACTTATAAAATAAACCAGCAATTTAGTTAATTTTTCCGAACGTGAAAGTGTAAACACGCCTGCGTATTTGGGACAGCACGCCGTGAAGCTTTTGTTCGAAGCGCACGGCTGACGACATTAGGTCAGCGGTAGTCCCCGCAAGATGCTTTGCGGGAATCGTTTGATGTAGGGACACTCAAGCGGAGTACGCTTTGTGCACAGCTTTTCGGTAAAATGTTAAGAATCCATATGATCTTGGTAAATTTTGGATTATTTTATTATTGGCTCTTAGAAATGCTTCTTTTGAAGGGAATTAAACGCCACAAGGCGCGTTGTATAATAACATGGATTTTCTAAAGACAAAACACGATTAAAAAAGAGTAATTTAATATTATGGAATATATCAAAGAGATACACCCTGGGGTGTTGCATCGGACATGCATATGAATAGATTACCTTTAACTCTGAATAATTGTAAAACCATGTTCAGTGGAATATGGCTTTAAAAACTTTAAAAACCCTGGGGTGGGGAAATCAGCTAAACATAGTGTAGAACATTTTCCTTCTTTTTACAATTAGAGAAGAACGAAATTTTCAGTGGTCTAGTTGCTGCTACGTTAGTTAATCTATACATTTGTTGTTTACATCCTTCAGTCGATAGCTTGTTCACTTACTTATTCGGCGCTTAACAAATGTCCCTCGTTCAGGCTACAATCAGTCGATCAGTTGACTCTAAAGCCCTCAGTTTTTAGCTGTTTTTATTACTTGATTTATTGTTTCATTCCGGATGGTGTTCAGTTACTTCTTCGTAGGTCTACTATTCTAGGGTCAGCAAAGACACTTTTATATTGTTATTCTGCATCACACACACCACACAATATATAAAATGTTGATTAATTTATCGATGCATATCAGCAACTTCCAGTCTAGTTTTGAACTATTTATTGCGCATGCTTCTTTACATATCGAAGAAGAATTGCGCAAACTACATTGATCAGAAACCCATTCTACCATCATTTGTTACTCTTCAATCATATGGTCATCGTTATTTCGTTGTCACTGCTCCTGAACTCATGCATTCATTATTCAGATCTGCTACCAGTTTGTCATCCTTCAAAAATGACCTTATAATGGACATGTTTCTGCTTGTTTATATACACAGCACGTAGAACAGATCTTAAGCGCTTAATTATTATTATTATCGTTATTAGTATCATTATTATTATTATTATCATTATTATTATTAATTTTCAATCTACAGCTATACATCATGACTGAGATCTACTATTCAATTGTTTTCGCTTGTAAAAGTAAAGAAAGTCAAATATACTGCATAGCGTGATAGATTTAAACAAGGTAATTCATGAAGTCCAAAACATAATCACCAAAGAGACTCAAAAAAGTATAGTAGTGTCGGGAAAACACCAAATACTTAACCCCATGCCTGCGCACCATTAGAAGTGGTTGATATGTAGATTTATCTCCTGGGAATCGGTACGTTTGAACTCTTTTGCCATAGTAAAAACAGCACGTAGGTCCTTGGCGAGCCTTATCGTATATGTTAATATTTTTATCAATAAATAACTGGCTACTCCAAGTGGTATTAAATGTGCTATATAAGGAGAAACCTAATTAATTGGTAACGATGAAAAATAGAATGATGAACGAAAGAAGGAATATTCTCAAATGGTTGACTCAAGTCGATTAAGATACTGTTGTTGTTGTTGTTGTTTCTGCTTTTGTCTGTTGCTGTAGTTGTTGACGTCGCTGTTGCTGCTTTGCTGTTGTTTTTTTTGCTGATCCTGCTGTTTTTGATGTTGTTGGTAGTCGTTGTGTTTGCTGTTGTTGTAGTTGCTGCTGCTATTGTTGTTGATTCTACTTTTGTCTGTTGATGTAGTTGACGTCGCTGTTGCTGCAACTATTGTTTTCGTTGTTTGAGGGTTCCCACTAATCCAGAAAAATAAACTTCCCTGACCAAAAAACATTTTTCAATGACCACACTATGCACTTACTTTGCGAAAAAATAAATGTCTATAAGGTAGTTCATCCACAGGAAGCCTAACTAAGAATTCTGAATTTAAAATGATTTTGTGAGGGCTGACAGAAATACCCTGACTTTTCACTGACTTTTGGGTAAATTGCAAAAATTCACTGACCAAAACCAATTTTCCCTGACAATTCCCCGACCTTGAAAAAAAATCAGAATTCACTGACTTTTCCCTGATTGTGGGAACCCTGTGTTTGCTGATCCTGCTGTTGTTGATGTTGCTGACAGTCGTTGTATTTGCTGTTGTTACTGCTGCTGCTGCTGCTGTTGTTTTCGTCAGACATGCAGTTCACTGAGTTTGCTTAATCTTTCAATTTGATATGTTATTTTGTCCTCAAGGGTTTTAGTAAGCCAATTAAAAGTCAGTCAAAACAGGATTAAAAACAAATGAACTAAACTAGCAAAAATCTATCATACGGTTTGAAGCAATTTACTTGAATAAGTGAGGGTAATTCACGTAATAGATGATTACCAACAAAACCCATCATGCACAGAAAACAACACCATATAAGGCATGATGAACAAATGATGTTTGTATACGCTTCTAAAGTCAAACCATAATGCACCATGCTGACTATCTCCGGTGAGTTAGGCTTAACTGGATCTCACCGGAGGTCGAATAAATTTTTATCCTTTTAGCTTGTCTCTGACCCCAAACGGGAGACATTCTATTTGAATTAAGGTACAGTTTGTCTCATACACTCCTACGCCGACCACAATACCTCAATCATAAAAATCGGATTTCTTCAGTCCAGGGTAATCTCAAGACTGGATTTGACGCTTACGAATATAAGGTATAGTATTATTTAATGGTGGTTTGCTGAACACGTATCCATGCGTGCAATACGACGGTGGGCAAATGCTTAACCAACCACATCCTTCATTTGTGGTATGTAGTTAGTTAGTTTAGGGTCTTTAATATATTCAGAGTACTCCTGCTTGGCAAGACGCATTCTTATCTAACAACAAGGGCTAATCTTTGATGCGATCTGACCAGTGATCAAAGGTAATCACTTGACTTAATACAAACTGTGGTTTCTATCATCAAAAGTACTAACTCGCTTTACAGGTAACTCGCAGTTCATATCAAATAAGGTTTCCTTAGCTTGAAACACACTCGACACTCATCCACCCAAACAAGTTCTGTTTTCTCTTTACAATCATAAGAATATTGGCCAAGAAAACTGTCACCAAGCAAAGTAATATTTCCGTGTACATACGTCATACAGACATAGCCTGCACAGCATGCAGGCCTTCGCGAGGGGAACTGGGAAGGAGTACCTTCTCCTCCATAGTCCTTCTCACTTCCCGAGCGCCTGCTACGTAAGTTAAAACTGACAGAGAATTCAATATTCATAGACTTCCAGACAAATAACCCCATAACTTAGTTGCTTTTTGAACCTTGTGTAATGAATGCGCAACGTCCGTTGGGTGTCGATTATAATCAAAGCAGCACCATTAGTTTCTTGTTTTTTTTTAACACTTAAAGCTTTCTACGTTTAAGGTTTCAGTCAAAAAGTTCATCCTTTTCCTGTAAGAAGAGTAAAGTAAATTACAACCAGCCCAGCAAAAGCCATTAGGGTATATGTAGTTAATGATGTTCTAGAGTGCATGAAAGCGAGCAATACTGTCGGGTATAATATCTTTAATCCCTTTCGATGGCAGAAAAAAAATCATGTTTATATGTTACTGTCTTTTCTGTATATATGTGATAACCATTTGTTCTAGGTGTAGGATGGATGATTGTGATGATGATGATAACGATGGTGGCAGTGGTGATGGGAATGACTTTGATTATGTTATCGGTGATGATGATGACACTGATGGTGAGGATGACACTTCTGGTGACGATACTACTGCTGATGATGACTATAATGACAATGCATGTGGAGGTGCTGGTAATAGATGATTCACAATTCTCATTCATCTCCAAACTATTCTACTATGATACATCCTTCTGGAAAGCAATCTAATCTAATACTGAGAAAATTGAATTTATCTTTGGCATCAAGATAGAGTCGAGACTAAATACATTAAATAATGGCCTCAATAATGGGTTTTTTCAAAAATTCAGCTGGGGTTGGAATTTTATACTTTGTAAAGCTTTTCGAAAAAGAAAGATCAGACCAACTCTTCTTTGATTATCTTCTTAAAATCTTGCTTTTGAGTTTACTATTGGTGACTACAAATTGAATATAAAAAAAACAACTACTAACTTACGTATTACCTCATAACTAAACACCACTTTAACTACACTTATACGCGACCTATTAACCTACCTACCTACCTACCTGCTTACCTACCTACATACCTAACTACCTACCAACTTACCCACCTTCCTACCTACCCACTTACTGTACCTACCCACCTACCCGGCCCCCTGCCTGCCTACCTATCTGCCTATACCTACCTACCTACCACCCACCTACCTACCTACCCACCTACCTACCTACCTACCTACAAACCCACCCACCCACCTACCTACCCATATACTTATTCACCCACTCACTTATCTATCTTTGTACTACTGAACTTACTAATTCGTATACCACCAATAAACTTAAAAGTAAAGCGCCATAGCAACCAATCTCACTGGTCGCTAAATTCATTCATGACAAATCGAGCATTAGGAAAATCACTTTTTTCTTTTTGATTTCAAGTACTTTGGGATGCCACTGATAGTTAAGATCCTTTTAAAAGACACCCAAATGGGGATTTAGCTGTGGTTCTAAAGAGTGGCTCTCCATCGTATTAATCAATTCAAATTGGAATTAAGAAGTGTTGACTTCTTACGAAGGGAGGGAAAACAAAGAGAACGCCGAGGAAAGCCCTTAAGTACAGGAAATATATTACTGACATTTTACGAGAAGCTTTTCATTGCTGAACGTTGCACTGTTAATTAGAAATGGTCCTTACACAGTTCACAGCAAAATAAAGTAATCGGTTGTTATGGGAACTTGTTTATTCCTAAACTATGTTGCAAATATCGGAGGATGAATACAATTTAATATTGACAAGTATGGTGTTAAATTTTACTCAAATGGTCGTAAATAAACCTTCAAGGCGATCGCCAGTTCTCTGGAAGCCTACATATGTAAGTCACTTTTGCGCAAACTGACAAGTATTAATTCTGTACAAAAAAATTTCATTCATGATTACAACCAATTTTTACAGAACTGTAAGTATCTTTTTTTCGTATTTTTGTTTACTTTTTACCAGGTAATATTTTTTTTAAATTTATTTTGGCGCATATCTGAGGCATAAGGTAATGCATTTTTAACACAGATCCCTTGTTTGAAGTCTATAATTCACAACTGACCTTGCGATTGATAAACTCAAAGATTTTTTTTTATTATTTGAACATCTGGATTCTTACTTTTACCGAACCTTATAATAATCCACAAAAACCTAATTCCCGAATGAGTATTTTCCATCTGTTTTAATTCTGTGAGTCGCTCGTTGGATTAGCGCCAACTAAGCATCGTAATTTGTGAATTTAGTCAAGTTGCAGCCAATTTGAGAATTTCAGTACGCCAAGAAGGCGCCCAGTGCTGCATAATCGCACAATTTCCATGCTGTGTCACCGCTAGATTATAAAACGTTTCTGAAGGAAAAACGTAAGTATATATTAAACATGATTTTTGCAAAAACGGCTTCTGGAAATGTGAGGGTATTTTTAGAACTTTTGGAAATAAATTCTCAGTTGGATTCGACTTCGTGGCTTAATGATCAAATAAACTGGCTAATTTCTTTTACAAAATTAAAGTGAAAAATGAATAAATAAAAGTTTCTGTCTCAACTAGTATTTGGTTGCAAATGAGCCAAACCGGGAAGCCACTGACCAGATCTAGACTTTCAAAACACTTGAGTAGACTGCTTTTTGCAGCGTGATAGACATCAAAATGGATGTTATCAATCCTAAGTCTTTTCCTGCTAGTAATCACGTTCTGATTACTCTGCGATAATGACAGTATCTTTGTGAGGCCACAAAAGACCTAAAGATGTGCTAATAGATTGAAATGGTCAAGGTGGTGGAAAGATATACTGAACTGATTCGTGGTATACAAGAAATCTGCAGCCAAATTCTTTGTTTTGACAGGTACGTTACCGCTAAATGACACACGCGAGCAAATCAGTACTTTGGAGCATTTTCAAATCTATTCTCCAAGACATTTTTCTTGTTCAACTTGAACAGAATATCGCCTCGTTTTGTTTGTGCCAACAAGTGATAGATAAGCTGTACAAAACATTGGATATTTCAGTTTTTAATAGTTTTATTTTTCGACGACAAATACGGATTATTTTGTCATTCGAAGACTGATTATAGAAACTGGATGCGATCCCTACTTCTTTTTTCAGTCATGTATTCTCCCCACGTTCTCCGCGGCATTCATAGATGACACCACCTCCCCGATAAGACTTTGTTATTATCATTATCATTAATACTATTATTATTATTGCTGTTGTTGCTGTTTTCGATCTATTTAATTTTCGATTTCGCTTTCTGTGGCGGGGGAATTTCTGTTCTTCCGAGCGGTAGTTACAACCGCTAGCAGTTGATTGAAATCATTCCCTAACTAGAATTGAAACTACCAATTAACGTACGGTTGTACATTTTAGAATAACGTCAAATCCTATTGAACATTTAATTGTTGGGAGTTTGTGATAGCTCCAGGCAAAGAAAATATTATCTTTTAGAAAAATAAAGGTTTAACGATGTATTAGGGTTTTTTTCTTGTTGTTGCCAGTGATTAAGTCAACATTTGGTTTGGGATTACAATAGTCATTACCATTATAATTTATCCGCGTCAGTTGTGCATTTTGGGAAAGCAAAAACTAATGAGACAATGAATAAATTGTGAACGTTTTTCGATCGAACATGTCAACAATCTGTATTTCACAGCGTGGTATTATCTGGTGCTATTTTAAATAAGGTTTAAAAAAAACCCCGCAAGATTAGTTATCAATGGGTTTTTTCTAGTCTTAACTTGTTTGCGGCACAACAATTATGGTTGGCGTATTACAGCGGTATTCCATGAATTATCTTAAGATTGGGAAATTCTACTACCCAATATCTCTTGAATCAAGCTATTAAAGCTTCAGAGATGTCTTTTTCAGCCAAACGGATAAAGACTGAAGTTCAAAGCACTTAACATCTTGGCATGGCACGCGTCACTCAAGTTCTGAAGTAGTTCAGTTCCCCCATCATTTTCGATGTCGCCTCACCTCTGGTCGTATTAAATCGAGCAACATTGACAGTGACAAAACGCCAGAAGCCCAAATTACTAAACAATTGTGTAGCTTGTAAGCGTTCAAAAGCATGACATTTCTTATGATAGTGGTAAAAAACCAATTGGTATATGATAAGCCGGGTTGTGGGAAAACTGAATGGGATATATATGTAAAAGTATGTTTATTTATTTTTTTGCAGGTCATGAGCCAGATTTTCAAGAACATTTCTCACGTTTGATGTCACAGAAAGAACCCTATTAAATACTTACAAAGGTCCTCTTAAATACATCTGTGTATTTGGATGATTTGTAATGTCAAAAAGGATGAAACTAACGGCAAAATGGTTGGTGGATTGCAACGCTTGGAATTTGACGAGAGAATAAATTTATCGTGGAAATCTTTAGTCTATCGCCTTGTTCTGACCCTATACCTAGTTTGTCAGTAGAACTGATTTAACTTATGGTCTCCAATGTTCAACGCATCAACGGCAAGCGGAGCCCGTTCAAACTCCGTCTTCAGCAAGGCTAGTATCTACAGCGGGAATCTTAATCTCGGTAATTCGACTCGAACACAATACAATAGACAGACACGAAGCGAAACCGAAGAGGCAATCTTTAGAGCCGGTTTTAGACCGTACGCCGAAGACAAAAGAATCGTATTCAACGTTAGTGGATGTCGATTTGAGACGTGGGAGAGTACACTTAAACGGTACCCAAACACCGTTTTAGGCAGCAAGATGATCCATCGATTCTACGACGAAGAAAAGAAAGAATATTTTATCGACAGGGATCCGTATTTATTCAAATTTATTCTTAATTTTTATCGTCGTGGAAAACTACATTGTTCACTAGAGGATTGCCCAGCTGCTTTCGAAGAAGAGCTAAATTTCTATGGTCTTTCGGTATTCGATGTGGATGATTGCTGTTGGGAATTGGCCACCCCGAAAGAAAAGCATCATCTAGTGGAAGAAGATGAAGAAATGCCCGGAGAGGTCATTCAATGTGAAGGTAACTCACACTTATACTGCGAACCAAAATTCACTCTGAAACAGAAAATATGGAGAACAATCGGCCCAGCAAAAACGACACGAGCTGGGGTTCTTTTTCACATTATTTACGGGATTTTTATATTTATTAACGTTTTAATTGTCACACTGGAAACTCTACAGTGCGAAAAAGGAAGAACATGTGGCGAAGTGAACCACCTTGAGTTCTTCACAGTTGACACAATCTGCGTCGCTGTTTTTACAACAGAGTTAATATTAAGGTTCTATGTTTGCCCAAAGAAACGAAAGTTCTTCAAAGAGTTTCTTAATATTATTGACCTCCTGTCTGTGCTGCCTTATTACATCTCGCTAATCATCGAGAGACTGGGTAAAGACAGCAGTTTCCTGCAGATTCTTAAAGTGCTACGAGTCCTGAGAATCCTAAAACTTACGAGAAATTCACGTCGATTGCGTTGTTTATTATTGACTTTGAGGCGATGTGCTGTGGACATCATCTTCCTTTATTGTATATGTGTCTTGGCAATCATTTTGTTTGGAACAACGTTGTATTATTTACAAGACTCCACAGAACCGCGCCAATTTTCAAGCATCCCAGAGTCATTTTGGTATATTTTGGTCACTTTGATGACTGTAGGGTAAGTATAATAAATAATATGCATTTCTTTTTTCTTTACTTAAACGCTTCATGAAAGATGATGACAGTTTTGTATGTTTAACTTCAGTTTTCCGGTTATCGAAAGAATACTCCCTCTTGATGGTGTTCACAAATAGTAAACAAAGACTTGTACAATAGCACGGCATTCAAAAATAACAAAGAAATACATGTACAATTCAATCTCGTAAAAAAATCTTTTTCGTGCACTTGTACTGTCTGATGTCTTTAACCACTTTCTCGGTATCTATGTTCATTGATCACAATAGGACCGCATCAATTCTACTGGTTTGGGATTAAATGCACTTATTTTTGAACAGAGAAATGCGGAAAACCATCTTGTTAGATGAAATTGTTCCTACGTTTAGGCTCTTTATTTTCCCTGTTAATTTTCAATGTTATCAAATTCTAATAATCTTTTTTCGTGTTATTCCTAGCTCTTCCCAGATAAGACTAAAATCTAATGAATATGTCACGTTCGGTTTCATGGAGCAACCTAGAATCTTAGTTTCACCTTTCGCTCAAGACAGTGTTCCTCTCTGACGGTGTGTTTAGAGTCGATGCTCAGTCTTCACTTGTACATACACAAGAAACCTGCCAATGCGTCTTTATAATTGTAAAAACAAGGAAAGTTGGAGTATTCTAAAATACATTCATGATTACTATTTGTCAAACTCTGATTGATCACTGTCATATATAAATCAATTGGTGGTCTTTTATATTCAAATTTACATTGGCTTCGTGGCCATTGAGTAGAATTAAAATCGCGATGAAAAAAAAAAAGAAAATTTTCCAGACAAAGTCGATACAATTTCAATTTTTAAACCTTGATACGTAATACGAAACCGTTTGAATCACTGGCAGCCAAGCAACCAGACAGTTCCCGCGTCGACTTATGACGAGGTGTAGATGTGTTTTCATATTCAATCAGTCACAAATGCTTTAGGAAAGCAATAAAATATCAGAATTAATTGCAAGAAATAAACTGAGAACAAAAAGAAGCCTCAAGCTCAAGGTACAAAGAGAAAATAAAGGAATAAGGAAAAGAAAAACATAAAAGATAGAAAGAAATAACGAATGAAAAGTAACTAAAAAGAAAAATAGATAAGAACAAATAATCAGTGCCTTTAATCGCAATATCAATCTAGATTTCCACTGAGTTTAAGTGCATTTTAGAATAAAGCGAATATCTGAGTATGATCTGCGATAATCTTAAAAGGTCTTGCTTAACTTAATACCAGCCTTTCACATGTCAAAAGAACTGAAATAATCTCGAATACAAGGCGCCTATAGTAGCCCTTTTTATCTAATCGTGTGACAGACATCTTTTTTACTCCAGTTGGAAAATAATCAAAATTGCCTAGCACTACCTTCAAGTTTTCAAGATTTTTCGAGCCCTGAAACAACCTTTGGGCTGATGTAATTCAGGGAATGGTTACTCACTCATAGAACCTTGAAACAACCTTTGGGCTGATGTAAGTCAGGGAATGATTAACTCACAGATCCAGTCCTAAAACACTCTGTTATTTGACTGCGCATGCGCTAGAGACACTGCGCTAGAGTAAGGATACCAAATTTATCCAAAAACTTTAATTATGAAGCTTTTTTGTTTGTTATTCTTGCAAAAGAAAACTATTTGAGCCCACGATATAGCTAACTAATCACCGCTGGAAGATAACCTTTCAAGATTGCTAATCCAAGTGATAAGTCAACTTAAATTTGAATAATTTTTTTTTTTTTTTTAAATTAAGAAATCGATGTTTTTGTAAATTGACGATAAAGTATTAATT
>OCZR010235921.1:0-10947 GCA_900234385.1 Anemonia viridis | reverse complement strand
CTAATAATCCACAATAGTGATTAAAAAGGATTCTAATAATCCATAATTATAATGATTAAAAATTAACCTAATAATCCATGATAGTGATCGATTAAAAAGGATTCTAATAATCCATAATAATGATTTAAAATGATTCTAATAATCCATAATAGTGATTAAAAATGATTCTAATAATCCATAATAGTGATTAAAAAGGATTCCAATAATCCATAATAATAATTAAAAATGATTCTAATAATCCATAATTGCTAGTGATTAAAAATGATGCTATTCCATAATTGTAGTGCTTAAAAGTGATCGTAATCCAGAATTTATTGCTAGTGATTAAAAATTATCGTAATAATCCATAAAAATAATTAAAAATGACACCTAACTCAAATTATATTAAGTTTATAAACTGAAAGCGATAATAGATGGTCTAAAATAGCCAAACTGAGAAGTTTAAAGTTTTGACTTCTTTTCAAAATGTTCTTCATTCAGCGAATGAAGACTTCGTTTGACCCATCGCTTAGCACCCAACTTTTCTTTTACTTGTTTTTTTAACTTCTCCATCTTTTCTTGACGATCGGCTCGTTGCATGGTGATGGCTTTGTGAATAGCTTTTGCAATCCCGTCTTTCTGATCAACCTGTTGTGAGCAGAAAAGATGTCACATATCAGTAAAACCAGTGTAAGCAAGAAAGCACGTCCTTTAAGAAAATTAACTAGCCTTTAAAGCATCGTCAAGATATTTCGCAGCACCGGTATTCTCGGACAGGACGAGCACGCCTGGATGGTCTATGTTCTGGCAAGCGATGTACTCCAAAGCGACCAAATTCAAGCCGTCAATAAGGGGAGTAATCAAGGCAACGTCTGCTCTCTTATACAAAACAGACAGATCTTTTTGGGACACCTTATCATAAGAGACATGAATTTTTGATTGACTCTCTTTCAAAAATTCAATTGCATCTTTAACCTTCTCTTCAAATTCTTTTCTCAGCTTTTTGTATTGTGGTTCGTTTTCCCTGCATGGAACAGCTATTTGAAGATATAAGATTTCGTGTTCAGGGTGATCCTTGAGAAGCGTTTTAAAAGCTTCAACTTTCTGCAAAAGACCTTTGGTGTAATCAAGTCGGTCTACTCCTATCATAAATTTCTTATTCGGATCCAACTCATCCACCAAGTTCTGCAAGGCTTCTGGAAAATCCTGGAAAAAGAAAGGCAAAGAAAAGCTTAGTATCCATTCTGTTGTTATTCTGGCTTTGGCGCAGAATTTTTTTGGATCGCGTCAGTATTCTTGGGGTGTAATCGCATGACTCCAAATCCAGTGTATTGAGGCGTTGCATCATCATGTGATGGCAGCCATGACAGGAGGCAGGAAGATTTGAATCTGGTCTAATCTGATTTAAATGAGACGAATCAGTTTCCCAGGGGAAAAGACTATTGTTGTGCCTCCAGTCCTGTCATGGCTGCCATCACATAATGGTACAGAGCTTCTATAAATAGAAACAGGATCCATCTTGAAGTCTTTGTATTATCTAATAACATGGCGGATAGTGATATAGTAGGATGACCCCAGGCCTTACCCTTCAACTTGTTTTGGGTCTCTTGGGGAATGAAAACAAGGCCATTCGTGATAAGTTCAAGACCTTTAGTACCTCGGAGAGTTGCCCTTCAGATTGTTCCACGAATCTACTGTACTGTATTCCAGCTGGTACGGCTTGCACGAGAATCTCCCGTCCTTGAAAGTACAATTTATCCGAGTCATCGGCTTGATTGGTCAATTTGAGATTCTGACAACACTTTAGAAAGTTGGAACGATAATCTGAAGTATGGAATCCGATGGAATCACTTCCTGTACGAAAAGTAAGAAAGAGCATTTAAAGCATGTAACAAGAGAACTTTTAGAAGGTGAAACTCCCTAGGATGATGAAGGTAACACTGCTGAGGACCCCCCTTGTCTAAAAATACCGAGACGATGTACCTTGAATAGGGTTCCTGGGTAGAGATACACTTGGTCCTCTTGGGAGAAAAGTAACACAAGGACCTACTTGGGTAACATTTATCAACATATGGTCCCCTGGGGAGAAACGTTACACTAGGACCAACTTGGAGACATATGGTCCTCTTGGGACAAACGTAACACTAGGACCCACTTGGGGACATAGGGTCCTCTTGGGACAAACGTAACCCTAGGACCCACTTGGAGACATATGGTCCTCTTGGGACAAACGTAACACTAGGACCCACTTGGAGACATAGGGTCCTCTTGGGACAAACGTAACACTAGGACCCACTTGGAGACATAGGGTCCTCTTGGGACAAACGTAAAACTAGGACCCACTTGAAGACATAGGGTCCTCTTGGGACAAACGTAACACTAGGACCCACTTGGAGACATAGGGTCCTCTTGGGACAAACATAACACTAGGACCCACTTGGAGACATAGGGTCCTCTTGGGACAAACGTAACACTAGGACCCACTTGGAGACATAGGGTTCTCTTGGGACAAACGTAACACTAGGACCCACTTGGTTAACATTTAGTACTAACATAGGCTCCTCTGGTGGGACAAACGTAGCACTTAGACCCACTTTGGTAACATTTACTAAAAACTAGTTCTAGATTTCACTGGGGCGAGGAATAACTAACTAATCTACCTCAGATGAATCCGTTTCTCATTCTTCTGCCTCTTGTATTGTATCGTGTGCTTGTGTTTACTAGAAGTATCTTAATAGAAAAGGTATTCAGAAGCTATTAGCTTGTGCAGGGGCCGAGAAAAAATCCTTGTCCACCTGACACACACTTTCAATCTAAGCCGAAATTAGTTTAAGAATATTTTTTTACTGAAATTATACTCTTTAATCTCATTTTATAAGATTATGTTATTATAACTGAGCTTTGTTTTAGGTGAATAAATACTACTGAGAAACGTTTTGGTCGGGATACTAGTGCGACCTTTTTCCATTCGTGTGGCTATGTAAATTTTTCATACTTTTAAAGCACACTTTTATACTCAATACTAATACTAATAATAATAATAATAATAATAATAATAATGATAATAATAATAATAATAATTTAATATTTCTAAAGCGCAAAATAACATGAATATGATCTAATTCGCTCATATGATCTAATGCGCTCTTTGAATGAGCCCCTGATCCGAAAGGTCACAGGTTCGATTCTTGTCAGACGAACAGTTGTTTTTTTTCCCGAGCCCCTGCACAAGCTAGTGTCTTTTGAATAACTTTTCTATCATTTCTTCCTAGCTTCTCGCCATCCATGTATTAAATCTCTTCCTGGATAGACAACTTCATGTAAAATTATTCACATAACTAACCCTGTTTACTCCTGAAGAACGAAGTTAACTTTTATATAACATAGCTTTATTTGACTCAAACATTTGCAAAGGAGTAATTGATCGCTAGCTACAAAACAAGCAATTACAAAAAGTGCAAAAATAGTAATAATTCGTAAGAGTCAAACAAAGTTCCAGTAATCGTGTCAGTTGTGGGACAACTGACACCTTTGCAGCTCGTTGGAATGTAGCTCAGTTTGGGGGGCCAGGCAATAGAATTTCAAGCTCCGATGAATTGGAATCTATTGTCTTGCCCTCCAAAATGAGCTGCAATCTTTATAATGAATAAAAGGAATATGTTTAAGATTTCTTTATTTGCAAGCGAGGAATCCATTATTTAGTTATTGCCTGAGTAAAATGGCTCCACATACCGAGCAAGCCCTCCATAATTTCCTTGAAGTAAGGAAGGTCTTCCAACGCCCCTTCGGTCGGAAAAGGAATGTGTAAAAAGAATCCAATTCGACATAGAAGATTCTTCTTCTTTGCTCTCTTCAAAACAAAATATTAATGTGTATCAAGCTCTGAAGTGTAACCGACATGGCACCCTTCTTATTAGGAGCTCGAGACTGCTTGGCGTTCCCTATGATACAGGGGATCCCGGGAAACAATGGAACCCGTGTGAATATTGTGTAGTGCTATTCAACATTTTCCGTTGTTTGTTGCACCGTGTGTCTAACAACCGGTAAAATTGCTACAATTGGCAATGTCGTGACGTTCTCAATTGCAACTTCCAAGGTTTTTAATTTTTTTTCCATATAATAAGTGAAATTATATTTACAAATCTGGTTGTGTACTGGGAGGTGCAGAAAAAACAAGCCACTGGTCAGAATTCTCCGATGTTTGAATATTTCGCCTTATTTCATATTATTGCCTTAATTTGTTGTAGAAAAAGTCGGAAGATGTGACATCCTTCGAAAAATCTCTCTCCAGGAATGTTGTAAGCAAATATCTTACCGCGTCAGTTCTTGTCGTCCAACATGGCGGCATGGACTCTTAAGGCTGATTTACACGGCACACTGAACTTGCCGCGCGCAACTTGTCGTATACGGCATGTCGTAGGATTTTAAGCCATAGTTTTAAATTCTACGACAAGTCTTGAAGCTGTGTACGGCTGTCGTAGGACCACATTTACACGATACGATGTTGAGCTGATTTTGCCGTATACGTCAAGTCGCGTGCGGCAAAATCGTGCCATGAAAATAGGCCTTTAGAAATCGATATAACTACTAATTACCTCTCTTAGAAACTTAGCAAGAAGGAAAAAGTGATAATCATGAATCCATACTTTCGTGGTCGTATCTTTTGATAACTTTTCCTCTATTGCTTTAGCAAACTCTATATTCACTGCCTTGTACGACTAAAATCGCCATCGGAATAAAAAGAGAAAAAAAACCTTAGTAAAGGTTTTGTATTCGATTTTATAATGTGAATACAGCTGAGTTGGGTCGTCTCTTCTTTGATTCGAGAGTTTCTCCGGTTCCTCTATTCACAAACCCGGAACGAGCAATTTGATCTGTGAGTTAGCCATGCCCTGACTTAGATCAGCTCAGAGGTTGTTTCAGGGTTTGATGTCATGCCCTGACTTAGATCAGCTCAGAGGTTGTTTCAAGGTTCTATCTGTGAGTTAGCCATGCCCTGACTCAGATCAGCCCAGAGGTTAATGTTTCAGAGTTCTATCTGTGAGTTAGCCATGCCCTGACTTAGATCAGCCCAGAGGTTGTTTCAGAGTTCTATCTGTGAGCTAGCCGTGCCCTGATCTATATCGTCCTAGAGGCTGTTTCAGGGTTCGATCTGTGAGTTAGGGGTTGTTTCTGATCTCGACAGTAGGAATAACAAGACAGAAAGAGGAAAGCCTTACGTTTCCCGAGAAACTGTCAAGACATGATCAACTTAGAACAACTCAGAAGTCATATCACTAACCTCCCAGCAATCTTGATTTGCACTGCTGTCCACCTCTTCCTGCATCCCATGAAAAGCAGGCCATAATTTACCGTTCGACCATTTCCTGTGCTTTTCGTTCAATTCTTTGGGGATTGGTACGGGTAGTATCTCCAAAGTAACAAAAAAGAATCCTAATAGTCAACTTTCAATATTCTGGTCGAATGATCACGAATAAAGCAATTTAAAACGAGGCCCAGGGGAAACAAAAGAATAATTAGGATTACACCTTTGTTTCCCCTGAATACACCACTTTGCTCATACTTTTGCGCAATGAATTATGGGCTTGGCCGTGCTAGTTACCAGGCTACTCAGGGTGCAAACAACACACGAGAGACGAGAATTACTGAGAAATGCAGTGTTATTGTTATAAAAAGGTAAATTTCTTCACGATATTTTTGAGTTTTGCATTTATATCATATACACCAACTCCCATATGTGTTTATCATCATTTATTTTTCTATTTATTTATTTATTTACTTATTTATTTATTTACTCCCATATGTGATTATCATTATTTATTTTTCTATTTATTTATTTATTTGTTTATTACTTATTTGCTTACTTATTTTTTACTTATTTACTACCTTATCTATTTATCATCCAAATTAGTTTTTTCCAAATTTTTAAATTAATTCCCCAATGAATGCCTCTTGCGTTGTGTCAATGAATATAATAGAGTAATATCACATAAATAATGTTTTGCATTAGTCTCTCTCGCAGCCGCTACCTGTGTCGTCTCCCCAAGTAACGGCTGCTTACCCGAGCACAACATTTCTTTCCTTGAAATTAGCCAATCACGGTTCAGTCCCCGAAAAGCAAGGAACTGTTGGCGCCAAAATCAGGCCAAAGAGATTTGGCGGGATCCAAAAATATTTACTTTATTTGACCAAAAATCTGTAAAATTTGGCACAATTCCAAAAAGTCGTATTTCGTTCAGTGAATGAATTTCGAAATTTGAAAGTTGGAACGCGGGCTCTGTTGGGGTGAAAAACTGGACAAAATGAAAAAAAAATGATAAATCTCATTCAGTTGTATATTACATTCGTTTCCGTCTTTTTTTCCTTCTTGAGAAGTCTTTGGAATTCATCCACGTCGACGTTCTCGTTTATTTCTCCAATCCATATAGCACCTGGTGGTAGAGAATCTTCAAGTGCCGTGACCAGACCGGAAACACTGTAATTGTGAAATAAATATGTTTCACTTTTACTCTACTTTGACTGATAACATGTACCGAAATAACTTCCGTCAAATACTTCGGTGTCATCAGAATTTCAGTGATTCTCGTGTGTATGTGTCTATATATGTAAAGAGAAAGCCGTTGTATATTCGTCGATATTTCACTCTTCTTTCACATCATACACTGCGTGTTGAAGCTAAGTACTCATTTGTATTTTCTATTCTGTGGAATGAAATGGTTAGGGACCTGACATTATTTACAGGGAGGGGGGGGCTGGTGGAAATAAGGGGGGGACCAAACATTTTTGTGCACTAAAAAAGGGGGGACCCAAAAAAATTATGCATAGTTCCCAGGTCAAAAAAAAATTAAAGAATTATGGGGGAGGAGGGACCAATAAAAAGTGTGTACCCAATGAAGGGGGGACTTAAAGTTTTTGAAAAGTTTATTTCTCATTTCCACCAGCCCCTCCCTGTAAATAATGTCAGGTCCCTTATATACAATGGTTTCTCGTGGCATGCCGTGATGTCCCAATCGCCTATAAGCCCTTTCACGGTTTAAGAATCGTCTTCAGTGCGCATGCGATTTTATCCCGGATTTCACAACTTCTTTTGTTTAATTAGGAACAAAAGAAGGTTCAACAAAAGAAGTGGTGAAATTCGGGATAAAATCGCATGCCCACTGAAGACCATTCTTAAACCGTAAAAGGGCTTATAGGCCCGTGTTTATACTGGATATTAACAACAAATAAAAACAATTATAATAACAACAAATCAAAACAATAACAACAACAAATAATCATAACAATAATGATAACAAATAATCATAACAATAATGATAACAAATAATCATAACAATAATCATAACAAATAATCATAACAATAATGATAACAAATAATCATAACAATAATAATAACAAATAATCATAACAATAATAATAACAAATATTCATAACAATAATAATAACAAATATTCATAACAATAATAATAACAAATAATCATAACAATAATAATAACAAATAATCATAACAATAATAATAACAAATAATCATAACAATAATAATAACAAATAATCATAATCATAATAATAACAAAAAATCATAATAACAAATAATCATAACAATAATAATAACAAATAATCATAACAATAATAATAACAAATAATCATAACAATAAATTACAAAAAATAATAAAAAAAACAATATTAAATTACGATTAGTATATTAAAGACGATAACAATATTGATAATAATAATAAAGATAACAACAACAATAATAAAAATAACAGCGTTGAAAATAACAACAAAACAAATGATAATAATGATAATAATAAACGTTTAGAATAATAGCAATGAAAATAATAGTGACAAATAAAAACAATGACTCTGATATTGATAATGGCATAGTGATAATGCATTATTTTATGAATTATGTAATGTTATTTTCTTGAGTTATGTGTGAACCCAACAAAAATGACCCGCTCACCAACAGATTGGCTTCATAGCTCAGTTGGTAGAGCATCGCACCGGCATCGCGGAGGTCATAGGTTCGATTCCCGTTGAAGCTTGAAATCATTTTTTCAAGTCTTTATTTACAGCGTTCGCTTAGATCGCTCATTCACTGTGATGATCAACACACATCTATCATTATGTGTGATGTGATGAACCATTTCACGGATCCCGCAGCTCAACCTCAGTCTCGTCCGGGTGTATTATATTCTTTAGAAATCGACCACAACTTGTGAATATGTTAGGTGTTGCTATTGTTCGTTTACGTGTGAATTCCTATCATTGCTACGGACTGTAGTCAAATTCTAAAGAATAATTACACGTGAGGTTGAGCTACGGGATCCGTGAAATGGTCTATTATGAGTTATGTTAGGAGTTATGAGCCACATAGAGCCCACAGCCACTTGTAGAGTTAGCGATGACACAGAACTCGCGATCGTAATTCCATATGAGAGGTGAAAGCCCAAAAAATTGAATTAAAAGTTTGTGTTTGTGGAGGGAGAAAAACCGGAGGACCCGGAGAAAAACCGGTAAAATACTGTAAAGATTTCCATCAAGCAATTTTTTCTCGGAAAAAAAATTTCCAAGAAAAAATACTAGCTACGCCCCTGTTTAAACATTATACAGGCACAAAACATCGAGTTTAAAAGTTGAAAAACGACCTCGTGTCGAAAACTGACAGTTGTATTTCCGAAAATCAAAATATCAGATATCTAGACGTTTTTGAGAAACAGTCACGAATTCCTTTGATATCTTTCGCTTATTATTATATCTGACTGCCGGAATGTTGTTTTGTTGTCCAGAGTTGATGTTAATAAAAAATATGACTAAAATGTAAATTAAAAAAAATTGCTTAATAATACATTAAATAAATAAAAAATATACTGGTAACTTTACCAAGTGGCAGATTGTTTAAACTGAGTAAAAGAAAAGAAAATTGGTTGAATAATTTTCAGAATTTATTTATATTAACCGCACGTTGTGCTTGGGGTCGCTTAAGTATAATTGTTAACTAAGCGTGTTTGAACATATTAAACGAAAATCTTTATTTAGAAAAAGAGAAATCTCAACCTCTCAAATTCATGAATTATGTTAAAACTTGTTCTCAAGCATGTCTGGGATGGATGCTTAGTCTACTCACATTTTTCTTCTACTAATAAGAATCTTTTACAACAACACTCGTTTTCTATTTATCTCGTTTTATATAAGATTTCGTTCATTTACCTTGGATCCAATTTTTTATCAGTTTGTGCGGCATTTTGGCCATGATTTTCAGTCGGAACATCTTTGATCTGGTAAGGCAGGCGACTTGATACCACTATTATTTGTTCTTTCGATCCTGACTCTCCAGACGGCATGATTTCAATGACTGATGACAAGAGTTGTTCCGGACTGTGAGGACGAAACCAAATGGGAAACAAAGAGAAAAGACAACTATTCATTATTTATAATGAAACTTTCATTTTTTTACTCGAGTGACAATGATTGGCATTTTACTTTGAAATCAGTTGTGGTTCGTAATAATAATTAATAATAGTATAATAATTTAATATTTATAACGCGCATATTCCATTCGTATATGTTCATATGCGCGAAATACTACAAAAATATTAACTAGGACTATGTTAATATACATAGATAAAATTGGAAATTAAACCTAAAAAAGCGATAATATTCTATAGTGTCCACATGTGTGTGTAAAAATTCTAAATCGATTTAAAAGCTATTCTAAAAAGGTAAGTTTTTATAGCTGATTTAAACTTATTCATGCAATGTTCATTCCTAATTTCAACAGGAAGTACGTTGTTCCACAGCTTAGGCAGTAATGCGTGTATTGCATAACATAAATTTGTTCACCAATTTAAATTATTTCCGCATAACCAACGTTACCTTAAAGCTTCGAATTCCCTCTATTTCCTCTCCACATCAGCAAGATTATATATAATTTACCGGGCTTAGAGAAACTGCAGAAGCTTAGATTACACGCTAACTCGCAGAGCTATTGGACTTGTAAGTATTAATAGCAACCAATAAGCTTTTTATCTGTCGTTTGACTTTCTTAGAATGAAACTGCTTTTAAAGCAAAAAAAAACAAACATCTGATGACATTTATTAAACAACCCAGATATATATTTATTTAGTATTTTATTTCGCCGATCAATATCTAACTCTTTCTTCAGTAGGTTATGAGTCACTTGCTGCAAGTCGACCGCTTTTATTTTGCCTTGAAAATAGCACGAGGTTTTTTTAGCGGGAAGCTAATAAAGCGGAAGTGTACTAGTGGCCCACCGTGTTTTCACCACTAACCAAGTTAATTATCTTTGAAATAGTCTTCTTTGAAACCGAAATATTGATTGTTAATTAATGTTGTGTGGCTGCGAACGATTAGAGTCGAAGATGTTTTTGTTTGGTTACATGAGATCGCAGATACTCGCTCCTTGTACGGTTTTTTTATTATTTATTAATTATTTTTTTATAATTTTTCTTTTTTTTTTTGTTTTGTTTTTCTTTTTTTGTTTTTCTTTTTCCCGATTTATCAAAGATAATGGACTTGACTTCGATACCTGCTCCAAATTATGGTCAAATACTGACAAACTTTTGCTGCCAGACAGCCCGGCGGACAAAAGTATATTCAGAATTTGTGATTCAGCTGGCGGATTTTCTGCAATGTTCATTTATAAGTAAATCAAAAAATGGCGTTAAAAGTAAGGGGATTCCCCCAGTTCCAAAGCTTCGTAAACAACTGTCAATTATTAAACAAAAGAATCACTCGATCGGAATAATTAATAATAAATGAATATTCACTTATTTTAAAAAAGTTGTCGGTCTGGAATCTGAAATCAGTCAGAGATTCAAAGTAATTGAATGCTGTAGACTAAGTTTAATCAAAAAATATGTCTTGTCAGTTTTCATCGGTTGTTCACAACAATTGAATTATTAAGAGATTATTAACCGAGCGCGAGGTCTGTACGGAAAAATATCAGA
>OCZR010234910.1:266-10312 GCA_900234385.1 Anemonia viridis | reverse complement strand
GTGAGAGCCAACGCTTCCCCATCCTTGATGAGAACAGCTTCCAAGTGAGGTCTCTGAGCCTGAACATGCCATGGACTGCAGCCATACTTTACCCGTTCCTCGTCCATACAACGAAGGTCCTAGAGTTTTAGTGAAACCCAGTTGACGGCATGCAACCTTGGCGTCAGGCATATCCCAGCTACCTCCACAATGGGTTCCCCATTGACCCTGGTGATACACCTCTATGATATATAATAGTATCCACTAAAGCCTCACTAACTGATACTGAATCATACCGAAAAAAGGACAAGAAAGAGAAGTCCTAAGGTAATAATGTCATCTTGCCGGAGAGCTTTACTCGAGCATGCTCACTCGAAGTCTGAATCAAATCACTTGTAGAACTTTGACATACCAACAGTCGTCATTCCGTCAATGTATCAACTTCCTCAAGGTGCAGATTGCAAGTGCAAATGATTTTGATCTGTGTTGTTTCCGCCTTAATACAACAGGTAAGTCACCAACCCGACACATATCGTAATCTTTATCATCAATGCTACTTTGTCTTGGTCATTTCTAGGTAATTTAGCATTAGTTGGCTTTGGTTGCTAGCATTACATTTTTGAGTTAATAGTTTTTTTTGGGTGCAATTAATTTCAACAAAATCCCAGCTAGTTATTATAAATATGTTGGTAATTCGTTTTGCTTAAAATGACGAAAACGCGAGAAATTTATGGCCCCCAATCTTTCCCAGCCGAGCGCTAGGAGAGGCTCTACCCTCTCTGCAAACTATCTTTGCTCTTTATCACGGGTATTTAAAACTAATTAAGGTACTCAGAATAAGTTGAAGCAGACGTGGAAATCGGCCGGAAGATCGAACGGTGGATATAATGATCAAGTGATATGACACCTGGTCCATCATATCTATGGACTAACTTTACTTGAACACACGACACCAACATCATCAGTGTGATCGCAGCCCCCTACGTTGCCCCATCCCCTGTGAGTACAGCTTCCAAGGGAGGTTTCTGTGCCTGAACATTGCATGTCTCTTAGCCATACTTTACCCGTTCCTTGTCCATAGTACCAATAACCTACAGTTTTGGCAAAACCAAGTTGTCGACATGCAACCTTGGCATCATTTATATCAAAGGCATTATGACCACTGACCGTGCACTCCGGTAGACTAAAACAGTAATCCAATGTTTACGAGAAAGTGAATCTTACATATTCTTACAATACACAGTCCTAAATTTGCTAAATTGGATCACAGTATTGGGAGTTGTATATATGCAGTCAGAATAAACGTTACCCCATCCATCGTGCCTACAGCTTCCAAGTGTAGCCTCTGAGCCTGTGCATCGCATTTCGTCTAACCATACTTTACCCGACCCTCGTCCCTCTCTCCAATATCCTACAGTTTTGGTAAAACCAAGTTGACGGCATGCAACCTTGGCATCTGGCATATCCCAGTTATAATTACATACTGTTCCCAATTTTCTATTATGTTACTTTCTTGACCTAACGTTCATTCAAATTCCGGCCTGCGCTGAACAATTGTATACATGCTTAGGCTACTAGTGCTATGAAGAACAAATGAAGATAACAAAAACCTAATTAATTTAATGTCGCAGCTGCAGTAAGCCAACCCCGATTACAAGAACATCGTCTTATAAGTAAGGACGAGCCTGTGCACAAGTGTGCCAAGTGTGCTAATGATTATCCTAACTAGCCATAACACTCACTTTCCCTCCTAACAATTTTTTAAAATAATAAAACAGAAAACGGACACGTATCTCAATTATTGTTAGTGTTACTCTATCATGATAATTATTCCGTATTGATTTGGCATAAGTTGGATTTTGCTTCTAGCATTTCATTTACAAGATTTTTTATTTCTGTTTTTTTTTCCTTTTACGGTAACAACTACTACGAAATCACGACACGCTAAGTTATTTTAATTTTGCAAATATATTTTACTTCGGAAACGCGAGGCCGCTTGCTCAATTTTGCGGAGTCATGGGTTCACGTATTAAGCGCTTGAAGGCGCGCTCTTTACCCATTTAAACTATGAGTGGTCTTTATTACGAAATATTCAAAACTAAGGCAAATTATGATACCTATGAACCAACTTTACTAGAGCACACGACACCAACATCATAGCTGTGACTGCACCAACCACCACTACCAAATCCACTACTAGTACAGCTATGAAGGGAAGTCTCTGAGCCTGTGCATTGCATGTTAGTAAGCCATACTTTACCCGTCCCTCTTCCATAGTACCAATATCCTACAGTTTTGGTAAAACCAAGTTGTCGACATGCAACCTTTGCATCTGGCATATCCCAGCTACCCTGACATACTGTTCCACACCTAGTGACCTAACAGGTACTCGAGTCAGACTTAACTTTTAAAAGGTATCAGTTAGCTATAAAGTTGTGATGTCAGACATAAGCTGACAGCGTCCAGCTTTGAATATTCAATCATCCCGATGTTTATCGATATCCAAAGTAAGAAAATAATATCTTGCAAAAACATGTTTACCTTATTAACATCTGTTGCTTTGTGGCGACGATATGTAAATCATAGTTTTACCGCGATGCCATTATCACCGACATTCCGAAGCATGACTTGTCCCCAATTTGTTCTCCTTTTCGAAATCGAAAAGTTAATGCGTCTTTTGGGGTATCTAGCACCTTGGCTTTCCGCAGTAATTCTACATTTTTTCCTTTTTCTAATTATCTTCTTTTTCTCATTTTCTATTTTAAAATTTATCACGTACTTTGGGACTAATATCTCTCTTTAGGAGTTACAATAAAAAACGAAGCTGAAAAGCTTTCTATAAACTTGTTATAAATTACATATTACATGTTAAATGCATGTTTCATGTTACATTTCACACACAACACGTTACATATTACATATTACGTATACATATTACAAATAATATGTTAATTAGCATTCTTTGGTATTATTTATATTATACATAAATATATATTTGGGGTATAAGTAGCGAAATAGAGTGGTTTTCATAAACACGTGAAGTGGTGTAAATAATAACAAAACAACACAATGGTATTAGAGTAAAGTGTATTTCACGGGTTTAAGAAAACCACTTCACTGTTTTGTGCTGTACTCTTTTTTTCTTTTCCAACAAGCGTCGACGTCTTTTTTATGTACAAGATTATATATATACATATATAATTATCACAATAGTTATTCAAAATGTACAATGTAATTTTATTTATATATACTACGGCTCTAAATAAACATATTTTATTGTATTGTTTATGAGTTTGCATTTGCATCGATAGACCTTATTCGCTTGGGCGTAATGGTTTCCCAATGAGGTTTATCCATATATATATCAAAATATCTTCTCAAGCGTTACCATTAATGACACGTGACCTGTATTGGGTTTTCCAACCACAATACAAAACATCTAAATGTATAAGATACTAAGACAACGATGAAAGCACACAACACCAGCATCATATTGGTGAGTATTGCAGCCAGACCAAACATTTCCCCATCCAGCATGAGAACAGCTTCCAAGTGAGGTCTCTGAGCCTGAACATCCCATGGACTGCAGCCATACTTTCCCCGTTCCTCGTCCATTCCACGAAGGTCCTAGAGTTTTAGTGAAACCCAGTTGACGGCATGCAACCTTGGCGTCAGGCATATCCCAGCTATTTCCACAATGGGTTCCCCATTGACCCTGGTGATGTTCCTCTATGATACTATAATAGTATCCACTAAAACCTGACTAACATATACTGAATCATACCGAAAGAGGGACAAGAAACAGAAGTGCTAAGGTCATAATTTCATCTTGCCTTTACTCAAGCATGCTCACTCGAAGACTGAATCAAATCACTTCTAGAACTTTGACATACCAACAGTCGTCATTCCGTCAATGTATTAACTTCCTCAAGGTGAAGATTCCAAGTGCAAATGGTTTTGATATGTGTTGTGCCCGTCTTAATACAATAGGTAAGTCACCAACGTTAACCCGACACATATCGTAATCTTTATCATCAATGCTACTTTGTCATGGTCATTTCTAGGTAATTTAGCGTTAGCTTGCTTTGGCTGCTAGCATTTCATTTTTGAGTTAAAAGTTTTTTTCTGGACGGTTACAACAAAAATCCCAGCAAGTTATTATATTTTGGTAATTCGTTTTGATTAAATACGAAAACGGGAGGAATTTATGGTCCCCCAATATTTGCCGGCGCCGAGCGTACAGTACACTAATCTTTATTTAATGAGGGTTACACATTAACCCAAAGAGTTATCTAATACGAGGCCCTCACACTACTGATACGATTACAAGATTGATTAAATCAAAACTTACATTATTACATTTGTTACAAAAAATGTCAGAAACAAACGCATCATATGCTCGTGGATATTGAGACATGTAAGCATGTTGTGCTTGATAGTGAAGGGATTACAAACCTGAGCAAAAGATCAGTTAGGGACTACTACACTTTACAGCTTTAGTAGACTGTAATGGCATTGTTTTCTTTTGTGTTTATTTGAGTATTACACCTTAGCAAGTAATATTTTATAAGGTTCAATGTCAAAAAAACCCCTGTATTTTATCAGTTCCATTCTATCAAAAGATCTATATATTCATCTAATTGTTGTTTAAAAAGATCGAGTTCTAGATCAATAGCTGATATTGGGCCTTCGGTTGTGACGAGATCCTTGCATCCCACATTGAGAAAACCGACATCGAGTTACTCGTATAAATATGTTGTACTGCCTTATAATAATAGCTTGGGCTTGCTTGGGCTTGCTTGGGCTAGGTTCATGCATGTTCCTTCTAAATAAACGAAAACAGAATTCGTAAAGCAGTCGTAAATGCCAATGATCAGGAGGAACAAAACGATTTGTAACCGTTTCAATATCGATCTAGTAAACAGAAAGCGTTTAGATATCGATTTGCTAACGCATTACTTGGCTAGTGAGTGAGCGAGGGAGATTCAGACCCCTCACAATAACTCGTTTCTACGCTTCGTGTATCCACGAGTTACTGAATTGATTTCAACAATCAAAACTAGGCAGTATTACCACAGCAAAGTATATCGACAGTTCAGTACGCAGAACAACTCCTCTAAGTGCGACAAGTGTGAAGTTAACTCTAAAAATAAGTTAAGAATTTTAGATTTGAAAGCTGATATATTAGTTGATAGGGAGCTAGAGAGGTTAGGATGACGGAGAAGTTGTTTCAGTTCAGAGTCAAGACAGTTGAAAAGGGAAGTTGCACGGTAAACATATACGTGCGTTTACTAGAGTTTGTACGGTGACGATGTACTTGAAAATCGAGATTGCACGCAGGCCCTGGTAAAAGCACCAAAAGAAAAAAAGGATGATAAAAACTTAAAGGTAAAGCTCGAAGTTTCTTTGACCTTCATCACGGGTATTTAAAACTAAAGGTATTCAGAACCAGGGGAGAGAATAAGTCGAAGCAGACGTGGATATCATAAATATCGAACGGTGGATATAATAATTAAGTGATATGATACCTTGTCCATGATACTTATGGACCAACCTTACCAGAACACCAACACACGACACCAACATCAGTTGTGTGATCGCAGAACCCAACGTTGCCCCAACCTTGGTGAGTACAGCTTCCAAGTGAGGTCTCTGTGCCTGAACATCGCATCCACTGCAGCCATACCTTACCAGTCCCTCGTCCATAAGCCCAATATCCTACGGTTTTGGCAAAACCAAGTTGTCGACATGCAATTTTGGCATCATTCATATCAAAGTAACTATGACACACTGTTCCCCATTGAACATTTCGGTAGGATTATAAAGCAGTAATGGTAACGTGAAAGTCAAGCTTTCATATTCTTACAAGACACAATCCTAAAAGCTTTGATTAAAGTGGCTAATTTGGATCACAGTATTGGGAGTTGTATATATGCAATCAGAATAAACATTACCCCATCCATCGTGCCTACAGCTTCCAAGTGTGGCCTCTGAACCTGTGCATCGCATGCTGTTCAGCCATACTTTACCCGTTCCTCGTCCATAAGCCGAATGTCCTACAGTTTTGGTAAAACCAAGTTGACGACATGCAACCTTGGCATCTGGCATATCCCAGCCCCAATGACATACTGTTCCCCATTTTCTAGTACGCTACTTTCTTAACCTAACCTTCGTGATATAATCTTTGTATTTGCTTGGTTTGTATTATCTAGAGTCATTTTGCTATGACTGATCTACAGAAGTCAGATATCTGCTTACCATACTGGAAGTAAAATGAGCAAATAAAAAATGGACGTTCCCGGCGTCATTTGGCCGTCAGATTCCATGGAAGTTTATTCTTGTAGTGGCAAAAAGTGTGAAAGTCGCAAACATTGAAAGCTGTCTAAAACAAACCATATCATTCAAAAAAATAGATTATTTTGCCATATTTTTTCACAGAACTCTAGAAAACGACCTAATAATTGCCTAGCATTAAAACTGTCCTCATAATTCAAGTTAAGTTAAAAAGTTAAGTGAAATTGTAGCATTCACGTTCAGTAAGATTCTGTTAATTAACACCCTTAACATACCTTGTTTATATACATCTCGCGGCAGAATATCCGTCATGAATGGGTAAGACTATAAGTGCAAAGCTAAAGGGAGAAGAGATCGAAAAGAAGCAAGTGTGAGGTTCTAGGATGTCTCTCTTTTTTGTTTCTTTCATAGAACTTCGAACTGACAATTGCTATGGGAAAAAATTAGATTTTAGAATTTTTAAAAGGCTTATCTGTATTTTATTAATGATAACTCTTAGTCATAATTGTAAATAATGCACGTGCACAGTAACATTTATTAATTTCTAAAAGTGTAGTATATGACACAACAAAACACAAGGCATATGCACAAAACCAGTATTATGGTGACGAGAATCAAATCGGCAAATACAGTGGGCAAGAATTCCAAGGTGGAAGCAGCTGTGAAGTCCTGTACATACCAAGCCATACTTTACCAATTTCTCGTTCATAGAGCTCGTTAATAGGGCTTTCGAGCCACATTAAAAAACATTTAAAGTCATGATTAACACAACAAAATACAAAGCACACGACACCAGCATCATATTGGTGAGTATTGCAGTGAGAGCCAACGCTTCCCCATGACCAGTGAGAACAGCTTCCAAGTGAGACCTCTGATCCTGAACATCCCATGCCATACAGCCATATCTTACCCGTCCCTCGTCCACGCCTTGAAGGTCCAAGAGTTTTGGTAAAACCAAGTTGACGGCATGCAACCTTGGCATCATCCATACCCCAGCTAACTTCACACACTGTTCCCCATTGATTCTGGTGATACACTTCCATGATACAGTAGTATTCACTATAAAATGACGAGAAGAGTGACACATCATAACATTAATTTATTAAGTAAGAACGAGACACCAGAAGTCGTAAGCCACAATGTCATCATGGATCAGCTCAATGCTGAATAAAGATTTATTTATGCATGCGTCGATCAACATGGCAGCACTCACTTATAAAGTATTAGTGCAACATACACCATGGTTCATAGCTTGAGAATCACGGCCAGGACTCTGAAAAAAAACAACAACACTGAATCTCCATTAACGTTAATTCATAACCTTTCTCAATATCAGGAATGCAAACATAATGTTCTGAGCTGAGTGCTGCGCATGTTCCAGACACGTCACCATCCCGACTCATATCTTAATGTTAGAGTAACTCTATCAATATCATTCCATAGAGATTAAGTATTAGTTGGATTTTGCTTTAATTAGCATTTCATTTACCAAAATTTTTTTAAAAAGTTTTTTTTCCTTCTTCTGTAACATTTACTACGAAATTACGTTAAGCTATTTTGTTTTTAGAAAAAATTATTTTACTTCGAAAACACGAGGCCCGGCGTTTGCTCGATTGTACCGCGCTCTTTACACATTCATTTATGCTATCAGTGGTCTTTATTACGAGGACACAGAACCAATGAGGTAGGAGAGAGAAGTCGAAGCAGACGTTAAGATCCTAAAGATCGAAAGGAGAGTATGATCACCAAATTATGATACGTATGAACCAATTTTACTAGAGCACACGACACCAACATCATAGCTGTGACTGCACCAACCACCACTACCAAATCCACTACTAGTACAGCTATGAAGGGAACTCTCTGAGCCTGTACATTGCATGTTAACAAGCCATACTTTACCCGTTCCTTGTCCATAGATCCAATATCCTACAGTTTTGGTAAAACCAAGTTGACGGCATGCAACTTTGGCATCATTCATATCAAAGTTACTATTACACACTGTTCCGCACTGACCACTGTGGTAGTAAAATAAAGCAAGCTAAGATATTCTTATAAAATACCATCATGCAAGACACAATCATAAGAGTTTCCATTAAAAGCATTGAAATGGATCACAGTTATTGGGAATTGGTTACGACAATGGACAAAAGGTCGAGCAAAGCTAAATTACGAATTATCAATTAATTAGACACCGCGATTAGTTAAACTCAGAAAGCTCTCTCTAGTAACGTGCTATTGTAGTAAAACCAAGTTGACGGCATGCAACCTTGGCATCTGGCATTTCCCAGCCATAATGACATACTGCATGATACCTGGCACCATCTTCTAACAACAAAATCCCCAAGAAATATAAATCACAACTGAAACAACAATATATACAAAGCACACACGACACCAGCATCATATTGGTGAGTAGGGCAACCAGAGCCAACGTTTCCCCATCCATTGTGAGGACAGCTGCCAAGTGAAGATTCAGAGCCTGAACATCCCATGTTATTCAGCCATACTTTACCCGTTCCTCGTCCTTCCCACGAAAATCCCACAGTTTTAGTAAAGCCAAGTTGTCGACAGGCAACCTTGGCCTCTTCCATATACCAGCCATCACGGCAGACGGTTCCCCATTGACCCTGGTGATACACCTCCACGAGACTTATGTAGATATCACTAATATAACAGCACATGTATGTTTGATGGGAAGAGCACCTAATCCAGAAAAAACGATTTTGGTGCAGGATTGAAAAGCTTGCAGTTTTCAAACTTTTTTGGAATTTTTTCTGAAACATGTTCGATATAATTGCATTTGAACTGCACATGCCTGGTAAGTCATCATTTCTTTAGTCTTGTCTCAACACATTATGTGTTGATTACTTTACCAGAAATTCAAGGACTTCGATGACTAACACAACAAAAGACAAAACACACAACACCAGCATCCCATTCGTGACGATTACAATCAGAGTAAACGTTACCCCATCCATCGTGCCTACAACTTCCAAGTGTAGCCTCTGAGCCTGTGCAACGCATGCTATCCAGCCATATTTTACCCGTTCCTCTTCCATAAGCCGAAGGTCCTAGAGTTTTGGTAAAACCAAGTTGACGACATGCAACCTTGGCATCTGCCATATCCCAGTTCCAATGACACACTGTTCCCCACTGACCATTTCGGTACTTTCTTGACATAACCCTCTCTATTTAATCTTTGCTATTACTTGGTTTATACTAAGTATTATCTAGAGTCATTTTGCTAAGACTGATCTACAGAGAATCAAATAGGCAAATACAATGGGTAGGAATTCCAAGGTGGAAGCAGCTGTGAAGTGAACACCTTAAAACTGTACATAACAAGCCATACTTTACCAATTTCTTATTTATCTTATTTCATACTTTCTTCATTACAAAACATTCTTAAAAATGCATGACTAACACAACAAAAGAAAAAGCACACGATACCAGCATCATATTGGTGATAATTACCCGTCCCTCGTCCAAGCCTCGAAGGTCCAAGAGTTTTGGTAAAACCAAGTTGACGGCATGCAACCTTCGCGTCGTTCATGTACCAGGTACCAGCACACACTGTTCCCCATTGATCCTGGTAATACACTTCCATGATACAGTAGTATTCACTATAAAATGACGAGAATAACATTAATTTATTTTAAAAGAAAGAACGAGACACCAGAAGTCATAAGCCACAATGTCATCATGGATCAGCTCAATTCTGAATAACGAAATTTATACATGCGTTTATCAACATGGCAGCACTCACTTAT
>OCZR010234426.1:5514-28820 GCA_900234385.1 Anemonia viridis | reverse complement strand
TGCTGCATCTTTGGGGGTCTCAGATGGCAAATCCTCTTGGCTTTCTGGTGTTGCATCTTTGGGTGTCTCAGAAGGCAAATCCTCTTGGTTTTCTGGTGCTGCATCTTTTGGTTTCTCAGAAGGCAAATTTTCCTGGCTTTCTGGTGCTGCATTTTTTGGTGTCTCAGATGGCAAATTTTCCTGGCTTTCTGGTGCTGCATCTTTTGGTGTCTCAGAAGGCAAATTTTCCTGGCTTTCTGGTGCTGCATCTTTTGGTGTCTCAGATGGCAAATCTTCTTGTATTTCTGGTGCTACATCTTTTGGTGTCCCAGATGACAAATCTTCCTGGCTTTCTGGTGCTGCATCTTTGGGTGTCTCAGATGGCAAATCCTCTTGTCTTTCTGGTGCTGCATCTTTGGGTGTCTCAGATGGCAAGTTTTCCTGGCTTTCTGGTGCTGCATCTTTGGGTGTCTCAGATGGCAAATCTTCCTGGCTTTCTGGTGCTGCATCTTTGGGTGTCTCAGATGCTAAATCCTCTTGGCTTTCTGCTGCTGCATCTTTTGGTGTCTCAGATGGCAAATCTTCCTGGCTTTCTGGTACTGCATCTTTTGGTGTCTCAGATGGCAAATCCTCTTGGATTTCTGATGCTGCATCTTTGGGGGTCTCAGATGGCAAATCATCCTGGCTTTCTGGTGCTGCATCTTTGGGTGTCTGAGATGGCAAATCCTCCTGGCTTTCTGGTGCTGCATCTTTTGGTGTCCCAGATGGGAAATTTTCCTGGCTTTCTGGTGCTGCATCTTTTGGTGTCTCAGATGGCAAATCTTCCTGGCTCTCTGGTGCTGCATCTTTTGATGTCTCAGATGGCAAATCCTCTTGGATTTCTGATGCTGCATCTTTGGGTATCTCAGATGGCAAATCTTCCTGGCTTTCTCGTGCTGCATCTTTGGGTGTCTGAGATGGCAAATCCTTCTGGCTTTCTGGTGCTGCATCTTTTGGTGTCCCAGATGGGCAATCCTCTTGGAATTCTGGTGCTGCATTGTTGGGTGCTTGCAAATCCTCTTTGCATTCTGATATTTTATCACTTGAAGATTTAGAATAGGTGTCTTCAATTATCTCATCAGATGATGCTTTATGTTGAAATTGTTGCATAATTTCAGATGCCTTATCTACTTCAGGATCATAACCTGACAGTTGATTACATGATATGTGAATATTGGAAGCAACAGATGTTTCATCTTCACCAGCTATTGTTACTTCATCCCTACGGTTTTCTTCCATTTCTGACAATGCACTTTCATTAGATTCAGCAACTGCATACTTTGAATGTGGATCATCTAAGCTTTGCTAAATAATATAAAAGAAAACTACATTATGTTTGGCAATGATTAAGCAAGGTAACTAGATACAATTGCCTGCAAAACGTACGACACTCATTTTACAACTATCACTCCAAGCACAGGGCTTTTAGGTAAGGTTTGCTCCACACGCATTATCTTGTTATTGTTTTGGCAAGGATTCCTTTCAAATGGTTTAAGCAACGCGACTTGCATGATGATTGTCAGTAAACTTCACAAATGTTCTTTCCCATGCAAATCGCTATTTCTAATGCAAACAGAGTGCAAATATTATACCCATCAAATACTTTGAGAAATTGCAACTAATTAGTGACTAAATATGTTAGTGAGCTGCCGCGTTAATATTTTTAGACTAGTTCTGCCATCGTAGACAATCTATGAGATTATGGACGCTTTATTTATAGCATATCCAAATGAAACTTAGTTCCAGTTATCATTAGTCTGCGGTATATTCATGCTCCCCATAGTTGAACTAAAATAATTGTTAAACAAAAATTAGTCACAATTTTGTCACTAATTTGTGTTGCAAACTATTTCACGGTTATAATATCTGCACTGTAATATCTAGAAATAAGGGATCCTGGTTTTCATTATGCTATGCTATCTTAGAAGCAAATGTCCTTATTTTTAGGGATTTTTTTTGAATTGTTTTTTAACATTGTCTTCTTTAGCCTAGTGGAGAATTAGATGAAAAACAACATGACTGAACAGGTCAACAATGGAACCATAACTAGTACAAATACTTTTAAGGCTAGTATGTTTATGCTTGAGACCCAAGCAACACAAATATGTTAACGTTAATAATATGAAAGTTAAAACAGATACAACAATTGTTTTATTTATTTTTGTTTTTTATTAACTGCACTCCAAAATTAGAGAATTTAGTTACAAACTTCTTAACTAAATTCACTCAAAATTTAGAATTTTATAATAGACCCCTTTTGGTTCCCTGCGCCATCTTGAAAGATAGCCATGCCTCTGCATTGAAGGGAGGAAAGCAGTGAGCTTGCAACAATAAAGTCCTTCTTCCCATCTTGAACAATATGACTTGCTTACATGACTCTATCACTGCAAGCTCAGTGTTTGTTCTCCTTTGATCCTAAGACTCGGCTAACTTTCAAGATGGCACAGGGAACTGTGAATGGGACAACTGGAAAAACCTCTACATAATAATCTGTTACCACAAATGTGACTGATGTTACAAAGTTATTGACACACTGGCCTAGCTTTATATCTATACAATGATGTTACTTAGATTAAGATAAGATTTAACTTAACAATCCAATTGTTTTGGAATTTACAGCAAAAATGCCTTTTAATGATTCAGCATTAATCTCTTCACTTCAAATCACAAAAAAGTAATGATTTTGAGTTCTATAAATTCTATAAAAATAATATCTGACTTATCTCTCTTAATCTCTCATAACATCCTCAAAATATATTATGTGTTTACAAAGATTAGGAAAATAGAAAGCCAAAAGCATGAAATGTGACCAGCACTTATCAAGTACTCACTGAATGCACATGTTACCATATATATTTAATTGTTAATGAATCAATAATCTAATCATACTGCAAATTTAAAGACCCCTTGCAGCATGTCAGAATGCAGCTAAATTTTGCAACACAATCGATTCAAATTTCACAAGAGTTAAATTCATTTCTTTTGTCCTCCAAATTGAGCTGCTTTGATGATACATGCAAAGGGGTCTATAGCTGTGAGCTGCAAGCTAAAATCTGTTTTTTGCTTCTGTCAATGGAAATTATATAGTCAGTTACATTTTTGAGATATGTCAAAAAAAAAATCAAATATCAGTTGAGTCACAACTACTGAGTTCACTCTATATTGAAAAAAATTAATACCTAAACTAATATATAATTAGTAATATCCAGTTATTAGAGCGTTGTATCCTTATTTTCTTTCTTTGGCGAATCTGGATTTCCTTTAAAAAATCTTACTTCAGCAGGGGTTTGTATCTGAACTTCAGGACTGGGAGATGGAACATATCCTTGCTGGTTATTCTCACTTACCAAAGCAGAGTCATCAGGGGTGTTTGACACTGGAGTGGCATCAGTTGAGGGTTCTTCACTGGCAACTGGAAGAGTTGTTTCTGAGGAGGGAAGGAAGGTTAGAAAGAAAAATGACACAATGAATGTGTGACCAACTGATAGAATGGCATATGAATGGATAAATTTGTGGAGAATTTGAAAATTTGATGGATGGGTATGTGGAGGTGAATGGATGGGTAGAAAGAGGGTGGTTGGAAGGGTGGGTATGCGAGGGTTTTGAAGAATGATGAATATAAGTTTTATAAACATATGTTTGAATGGATGGAGAAACCAATGGTCAAATATACACAAAAGAAAACAATTGAACGAACATCTACACTGTACTTATGTGTATCAGTCTACAATCTATCTGACAGGTTTTATGGATTCACTCTCGATTAAACCATTAAATTTTGCGAGTTGCTAGGAGACAACTTATCACAACACAAAGTATTTTTTGAAAACCAAGTGCTGTACCTGCTAAAGAGTCTGAGGAACTCCCAGAAGCTTTACTCTCATTAACATTTTCCTGTGCTTCAAAGAACTCTTCATTATCAGGTTCCAGCTCTTGCCTATCTTCTTCAGCTTTCATTTCATTGGCATCCACAGCCTCAGTAGGAGCTTCTTCTTGACTCACAATAGGATCAACATCTACTGCTGCAACTGGTTCTTTAGACTCGGCATTGTTGTTTTCATTTGTGCACATCAGTTTCTTAACCAGCTCTTGGCCATCTTGATCAAACAGCCTTACACTGTACACAGTATCATTCTGATTTACAACTTCTGCCATCAAAGTGGTTTCTGGGTATTCTTCATTCAGCTTGTTAAGGACATGACTTGCATTTGCTTCTGGTACATCCACAACACAAACCTTCACAGCTTGTGTTGGAAGTTGAGTAAATAATGGACTAATTGGACTAATTCTAGTGGCATCAATTTGCTCAGAGTTTCCATAATCTACATACTTCACTAGGATCTGAGCTCCAATTATATCAATAACTTTTGCTCTGTACCACTCATCATCTTCAGTAAACTGAGCTAGACATGGCTTACAAACAGATATCTCTGACACATCCATTCTTCTACTTGGTTTACTCTCTGCAATTTCATTCATTAAAGTTGACAAGTCATCCTCAGTATTCTTTGGTTGTAACCAGATGCAATCTAAACTCTCAGCTGTTAAAAATGTCACAGGTTCCTTTTTGTTGACATTAAAAGATGCTGCAGTGAATGAGCAAGGTTCTTGTCCTCCTGTGGCAGTAAACTCTGGTAAAGCGTTCAGACAGGCTCCATCTACATTAACTACAACATTCCATTCATTTTCGGCAGCACTTACAAATGTAACATTCAGTGTTTTTTCAAGCATTTTCTCATCCAGCATTAAAGTGTCTGCTTCAGACCAATTATCTTTAGTGCTATCAAGTCTACATGGGATGGCAAGCTTGGAGATCTCAAAAAACTCAGGTTTCAAACTTTTCATTGAAGCAATGGCTGTTACTTCTGAATTTCCAAAATCAATGAATGTTACTTTGGCTTCAGAATCTGAGAGAATTTCATTCACAACAGCTCTGTACCATTGACCATCTTCTGAAAACTTGACACAGCAGAATACACCAACTTTACAATCCTTGAGGCATTCATCTGATGGACCAAGGGATGGATAAATTTCAGATATCATGTCAGTAACTTTGTCTAACAAGGGATCAGCATTCATCTGTAGATAGAAAGATCCTGTTTCCTCAACATGGCTCAAGACACATTCAAACTCTTGGCCAGCCAGGATTTCTTTATCTTGAATTATTGAAGTTAAACCATGGGGTACTGATGTATCTTCGGGTGCTTTCTTTTGATTTTCTTGCAGTAGATTGAATAAAGAATTATCATCTTTATTTAGCTGTACTTGCCATTTCTCTGCATTCTTATGAAGAAACACTCCATTTAGTTCTTGATCATACACAAGGGTTTCAAACCTTTCAATGTCCTTGTCAGACTTTGTATTCTGGCTTACTTCCAGTGAGCACTTGATTGCAAGAGCTGGGATATCCATGAATTCTTCTTTTAAAACCAATACATTGGATCTCTCAACCTTGTCTGAGTTACCATAGTCGACAAACTGGACTTCAACATGTCTGTCATCAGATATGGCAGTTACAATGCTTCTATACCAGCTACTATCTTCTGAGAACTGTGCACAACATACAGACCCCAGTTCTAGCTTATCCAGTGGTTTTCGATCTGATCCTGGATATGAGGCATTTAGTCTTGTACTCAAGCTCTCCAGCACTTCTGTTGATGAACCCATTTGAAGGTAAAATTCATCTAGACTGACAGTATGGCTTACATACACTTGAGCGTTGGAATTTTCAGAAATGCTTTGTTCTGTGAATGTGAACATTTTTGATTCTGTAGGTTGTGAATCTACAAGCAGGCTATCGGCTACATCAACACCATCAATTTCTAACTCCACCAACCAGTTATTTCCTTCCTGCTTGAGAAACTTTGCTTTGATTTGCCTGTCCATTACAGCATTCTCTACAGTCTCCTTGGAAACTGCAGCCAGTTTGGGGTTGTTAAGAGTACAACTGATGCCCTGTTTCGGGAGTTTAAGACATGATTCTGGCAATGCTCTCAAATCGGATAGAGGCACAGTAGCATTGTTGCCATAATCTATGTAATGAACATCTACTTGTCCAGCTGAAGGTCTTGACATGACGACAGCTCTGTACCAACCATCTTCAAACAGTGCACAGCATGACATCCCCATATCGACAGACACTTCTTTCAATGATGTACTGTTACCACTGCAGGATTGATCAATTACAGCCATTAATTCATCTAGTGCATCACTGTGTTTGGAGAGTTGAAGGCATAACTGAGTGGAGCTAGATAGATATGCTACATATACGTCTTCTACTTGGTTGGGCTGTAATACTTGTTCAGGAATTTCAGGTGTAGCTGAAAATAGATGGAGAACAATAAAGTTAAATCCTAATAAAATGTTTGATTTAATGCAGGGATGGCATAGCAGATTTCAAAGTGGCAGTGGCATACAGAAAGGGGGGGAGGGGTTATGTAGTCATGTGAATCTATAAATCAAGAGGGGCAGCAAATACTGTCTGTTCATCAACTTCAAGACTCACCTGGTGTCTCAAAGAATGAATCAGTGATACATTTAGTATCCTGGTAAATCTTGACCAGGTATCGACCATTCTCTTCCTTCACTATCTCGGCAGTTCTTTTGTCGTCACCAACTACAGCTGTAAACTTCTCTGTTTCTTCCTTACTCCAGTCTGATCTCTGAAAGTCTATAGCACACTCAATTGCCAGTTTTTGGAGCTTCATATATCTTGGTTCAATCTGCTTGACTTCATATGGTTTGACTGTCTGGGAATTTCCATAATCAACAAACTTGACATTCAGATCTTTTAGAGTCATAGTTTGGACAACTGCACGATACCAACTGCCATCACCTTCGAAGATTGCTACACATGGCTGTCCAACTACAGGTGACACCAGGCACCCTACAGTGTCATCTAGTTTGCTGTAGTGATCATAGATAGAATCCATCACTAGAAAAAAAAGAAATAAAAAAGAAACAGGATATTTGGTGAGAGGGATCGACTGCAAGGGAGGTGGAAAATGCTATTTTCAGTAATACAGAACGCAGGCATGAAATAGATGCAGCACAAGTCAGTGAGTGCTTGTCACTCTTCTCGAGTGCTTTGGGAATTCCTAAGAAACCTCCGCAATGAAGTTTTTAAAGTTATTTTCTTGTGTTTCTTTGTTAAGACGGCTGCTAGTGGGTGTTGATGCCTAATCCCCACGCCTAATCTCCATGCTCTGTTCTCTAATACAGCACAGTTCTCTCCCAATCAGAGCACTTGTAGTTAAGGTCGTTATATAAAAAATATGAATAATACTCACTTTGATTGAGGTTATCTCCAAATTCTGCCAGCTGACAGCAAAACAATCCAGGAGATGTAATGTCAGTAACAAATACTTCTATCTTTCTACCAACTTGAATGTCTGGAGACTGAAATGTCTGGGGTTTACTGCTTTGTTTAGGGGAAGATTGGCTGTGTTTCTGTATGGGTTTAGCAGTTTCCTTTTGCCTTGCCTCTGCAAGACCTTCTTTGACTAGTCTGTCACTCAAATCACCTTGTTGGTCACAAAGTTTCACTTCTAAAGTATCTCCACTTGCAATTACTTCGACTTTGAAGCCATTATCACCTCCGGCATTTTCTAAGAACTCTGAAGCTTCTTTGGACCAGTTTGGAATCCCTCCAGAGGGTTGTACACCAGACAGTTTACATTGAACTGCAAGGATAGGCTCTTTGGTGAATTCCTCTGCAAGTATTTTTATGTTGTTTAAAGAAATAGTCTCTGTATTGCCATAGTCAATGAACCTTACTGTGACATTGGCCGAAGAAACATTTGTGGCTACCGCACGGTACCAAGTATTATCTTGAGAGAACAAAGCAGCACACACTTGACCTGCAGCAACTGATTGTACACTCAACTCCCTTGCTTGTGGTGATTCATAGAAAGAAATAAGACTTGTTATTAGGTTATCAAGCTTCTCTTCAGTACCTGCCATTTGGCAATAGATTCTGTCTGGTGAATCTACTGCTGAGATGTACAATACATCCCCTGATGAAACCTTCAAAGTCTCTAAACTTTCAAGTGTCTTCATGACAATTTTTGGTCGTTGCTCTGTAGAAGATGAAGACACCCAAGCTGCAAGACCTTCATTGACGAGTGTCTCTTCAATGTTAATGTCTTGTGTGTCATCACTGGTATCAAACAGAGTTACTTCCATCTTCGTTCCTTCCACTAAGAAAAAAAAATTAGAAAAACTTTTTATTGAAGCCAAAGCTGAATGTCCCTGTTGGTACCCACTAATATGTCTGGGTGGAGTGGAGCAATAGATGCCTTTTCTGAATTCAATGACAGGATGCATTCTAGTTTAACTTGGGTACCACCAACACAACAGGCATTTAAACCCAAGCTAGTCCATAATGCACCACATTTGCTATTCTAGAAAAGGTATATTACCTGGGCTAGGAATTGAACCAGGACTTATGGACCCAAAGACTCAATCATTCACCACTATACCATGACATTTACTCAGGATTAATGACAAAAAATTACATACCTGTACTAACTGGTTTTGCAACCAACTGCTTTTGATTCACAAGTTCTGCAAATCTCTCCTTGGCTTTATCTGACCACTTGGCACCATTAGTGGGCTTGATATCAGACAAGCAACATTGAACACACTGAACAGGGAGGTCGGTAAACTCAGGTAGAAGACACTTGACTTTTTGGAGGGGGATTACTTCCTGGTTGCCATAGTCAACAAAGATAACTTCAACTGTGTTTTCATTAACAATCTGTGTGATTTTTCCTCTGTTCCAAGAACCATCACCTGAAACAACAAAACAAAAACAATATTACAATGCTTTATCAGAGCTTTTGCTATACTCATGCTGTGGAAAAAATTGCCATGAAAAGCTTGCTGCACAAATGCGGTCATGACACAGCAAGGAACTGTGGCTAGACCAATCACTATGTGGGAATTTTACTTTACATTCAATCAAATGCCAAAGACACAATGTGACCCAATCATGCCACTGCCAGGCCAATCACATTTCAACAAAAAAGATCAGCCAATCACAGCTGTGTCAAGACAAGCATGCTGCATGGACTTTTCACAATCCTAAGAAAGCTGCTTTAACACCAAGACTACAGTATTATGCATTGTTCAAATGACTAGTATTGTTATGTAGGAGTCCACTTCCCAGACATTAGTAATGAGTGGATCACTTGTCTGGTGGGCAGTGTTTTCCATATACTTTCCCTCTTCTAAATGCCCTCTGGTGACCATATACAACCCAGAGGGGGTAAGAAAAAGAGGTTTCTAGTTTTTTGTACATGAACCACACTTACCTGAATAGAATGCACAACATGGTGTACTGATCTCTGGCTTGACAAGGTTGTTATCATTAGGACCCAGTTTGCTATAGCTGTCTTGCATTTTGTACACCAGCTGTCCAAAGGTCTTTATATTGTCTGTGGATAATACTTGGCAATAGAAGTCATGTGGACTGTGGCAAATTAGAGGATTGACATCAATATAACCACCTTCTGTAAATGTCAGAGTACAAGGCTTGTAATCTGAAAATAACAAACAATATTTGAAGTCAGGAGTTGGCTAACTCACAGACTGAACCCTGAAACAACCTCTGGGCAGATCTGAGTCAGGGCTTAGCTAACTCACAGATTGAACCCTGAAACAACCTCTGGGCTGATCTAAGTCAGGGCTTGGCTAACTCAGGGATTGAACCCTGAAACAACCTCTGGGTTGATCTAAGTCAGGGCTTGGGTAACTCACAGATTGAACATTGAAACAACCTCTGGGCTGATCTAAATCAGAGCATGGCTAACTCACAGATTGAACCCTGAAACAACCTCTGGGTTGATCTAAATCAGAGCATGGCTAACTTACAGATTGAACCCTGAAACAACCGCTGGACTGATCTAAATCAGAGCATGGCTGACTCCCAGATTGAACCCTGAAACAACCTCTGGGTTGATCTAAGTCAGGGCTTGGCTAACTCATACAGTAGATTGAACCCTGAAACAACCTCTGGGCTAATTTAAGTCAGGGCTGGCTTACTCATAGATTGGACCCAAAAACAACCTTTGGAATTATCTCTAAGTTGGAGATACAGCTTTCTCAGAAATCAAACTGGAATTTAGCTTGTTAGGAAGGCAAAAGGTGCTTATCAAGGGAGAGAGAGACCCAACAAACTCTACTCACATCTGATGTAGAGTCAATAAATCAATCTTGAGATCCCAGAAATATGAGTTTGCCTTCACCATCCTTGATTGCTATCAAAGTTGTCAACAACAACAACAACAGCAGCGGCAGTGGCATTTGCTATAGTTCAAAACCTACCTCTTATCTTGTTTGGATTGGCAGCTAATCCCTTTTCAACCAATGCACCAATCACTAGATCTCTTGTCCCACTAACATCAAGTACATCCACCACATAAGAGTTGTTTGGCAGCTTCTGAGCCACTCTTATAACAGCTTCCTTTTCCAAAACCAGGTCTGTGAATTCCTGAATGGCTGCTGGAGACCATTTAGCACTACCATCAGCAGGAGTGGCTTGCTGAAGGCTACACAGTATTGCTTGGTCAGGAAGAGCTTGGAATTCTTCCTTCAGTACCTGATATTTGTCAGAAAAAAGTAAAGAAAGATAAATAATGCATCAAGCACTAGTCACTTGAGGGTTAAATCTGTGAGTTACCCATGCTCTGACTTAGATCATCCCAGAGGTTGTTTCAGGGTTCAACCTGTGAGTTAGCCATGCCCTGACTTAGAGCAGCCCAGAGGTTGTTTCAGGGTTCAATCTGTGAGTTAGCCATGCCCTGACTTAGATCAGCACAAAGGTTGTTTCAGGGTTCAATCTGTGAGTTAGCCAAGCCCTGACTTAGATCAGCCCAGAGGTTGTTTCAGGGTTCAATCTGTGAGTTAGCCATGGCCCTATTTTTACCTTCAATGAGCTGGCTGGCTTGCTCTCTGAATTTCCAAAGTCAACAAAATGAACATCTACTTGATTTCCTTGAACAGCAGTAATCTTGGCTCTGTACCACTCTTCATCAAGACTATACTGAGTACAGCAATATGCACCAACAACAGGGGAAGGCAATACACATTCAGTTGGACCAAGACATTCATAGTACACTCCCATGTCCTCCAGTAAGCTGTTTAAAGTATCAACATTGGAGTTCAAATTGAACCAAAACTGAGATGGTGAAGCTGCATGACCACATTGACCTCCATGAGTCTCTCCGACATCTAGACTGACACTGGCCATTGGAGCTTGCACAGATTCTTCTGTAGTTGAAAAATGAATTAATGTAATTTAGGCAAGGTTGAGCTCAAGACAATGTTGAGAGTTTAGTTGGGGGAAAATTAAGCTTTTTTATCGTTTTCATTTGTGGACTGGATAATATATTAACAGAATTCACTACCTTTTCCCTGACCATGGGAAGCCTGTTCTGATTAACTATGATCTCATCAAGCAATACTCAATATCACTCACCATTTGCTTGCAATAAGCCCTCATTGGCCAGGATTTGATGAACAGACTCTCTAGATTCCTTCTTAAGCAATTCTACATCAAAGATGTCTTCTGCTACCACTGAAACTATCTTCAAATCAAAGAGTGTTTCAGGATCACTGACCAGCTCTATGAATCTACTTGAAGCAGCAGAACTGAAATTCTTTGCATTAGTCAAGCTACACTGGATTGCTTGGGCTGGAAGTTCCACAAACTCTTGCTTTAATTTCTTCACTCTTTCGAGAGACAGGACTTCCGAGTTGCCATAGTCTACATAGAATACCTCGATACTATTGTCATGAACAGTGTTGACCATGGCACGGTACCAGCCTTCATCCTCAGTGAACTTTGCAGCACAGTATAGACCTACTTGAGGATTAGATATAGCATCTTGTGTGGCTTCAAGGCTCTCGTAGTAACTGTACATTTTGTCCATTACGTTAAACAAGGAATCTCCTGTTTTAGTGGGCTGACAGTAGAACTTAGAAATGCTTGAGGCCAGGGCAACAAAGACAACCTCTGTTATTCCCGCTTCGAGAGGATTTGGTTGAATCTTTAATAAAGGTTCAGGCTGATGTTTGGTTAGCTGGTCTCGCAATGAGCTCTTGGTATCTGCACAGTATAGCTCAACTTTAGCTTTGTCATCATTCTCTACGGCAACCACTTCCAAGTCAAACATCTTATCCAGGGTTAATTCTACAAACTGAGAATCTGAGAACTCGGAATTATTTCCTGTAAATGAACAGAAAAATCCTTGCTGTGGAAGCTGAGAGAAGGACTGTGACAGCTTCTTGATTCGCGAGGCTGGCAAGCTTTCACCATTGCCGAAATCAATGTACACAACATCATATGTATTATTGTTTGATCCTACTATTTTGGCTCGATACCAGCTGTCATCTTCTGTGTACTGCCCAACACAATAGCAACCTGCTTTAGGCTGAGAAAGTCTTTCTTGGTCTGGAGCAAGAGCTTTATAATGAGCATCCATATTGATCATCATTTCATCTAAATGCGAAGCACTACACATGAGTTGGCAAAAGAAATCTGACAAACCATTCACTGTTGTAACACACACATTCTCTTTTCTTCCTGGCTTGGTTTCCTGTTTGGGTACTACTACTTCTTTGCTGCTGACGTCTGGCATTAATGGTGCTATGGTGTCGAATATATTCTCTGTACCATCAAGTAATAGTGTAAGGTACTGTTCTTGTGTCTTGTCGAAGGATTCAATCATAAGAACAAGTTCTTTATCTACTGTTAGTTCACAGAATTTATCAACAGCTTCAGGAGGGAATGTAATAAGAGTTGTAACATCAAGCTGAGCAAGTCTGCAATTGAAGGCTTGAGCAGGCAGTTCCATAATTTCTGGCTTGATCATTCTCAGATCAGAGAGGGACACTTGATCGTGGTTTCCATAGTCAACAAAGTGAACTTCTACCTTGTTATTTTTCTTGATTCCTGTGATGGTTGCACGGTACCAAGCTTCATCCTCACTGTACTTTGCACAGCATGCTAGGCCTGAAAGACAAAGCAAACTTGTCAATATACACCTATTTCAAAAACCTTTGTCGCAACAAAAAGCCTCAAGCAACAAGCCAAGACCGCAGAGAACGTTGGTACTTTTAATCACAACTGTCTTATCCACGAAGAATTTTTCATTACTCGACTTCAGAAATCGCTCAAAGCATGGCTGCTTCACTTTAAATGTTTGTTTACGGGTCTCAAACCTCACAAACACAAATCGTCATAATGCTTTTCCGTTTGTCGGTGAGGTCTTGGCTTGTTGCTCGAGGCTTTTGGTTACGACAACGTTTTTTGAAATAGGTGTATATAATACATGAAAACCCTCTCTGTCTTGGGGCAAAGTACTCACAAAACCATTCTGATTTCTTAGTCAGCCTTATGAACTCAAGGGTTAAGATTTCTCTTCTAATTATTAGAAAGTTGCTTCAGATTGCTTGAACAATACACAATTTCTGGAATTTTCTGTATGCCCATGGTTTTTCAGTTCACACTGTGACAAAACACTTGCTGTTTTACCAAGTTACCATACATAATGTTGGTAGAAACCTGTATTTTAGGCATAAATATTGAAGCTTGTACTGAGAACAATAGGTTTTTTTTATGATCCCAATTTGGTGAATGCTATAGGACTTGATGCCAATGTAATATACAATGTGTACATTTTAGCTGAACAAAGTTAAATGAACTTACCTAAGCAAGGATTGCGTATGACATCATTTGATGCAGTGCAATACTCATGAACAGCAGTCATCACATTATTAAGATCATCTTGATGTTTAGATAGCTGACACCAAAAATGGCCAGGATCCTCAACATGACCAACAAAGACATCTTCATAAACACCTACGTTTACAGTCACTTGGGTGAACTTTCTGGAAGCCACACTTGCAAGATTTTCAGACTGAGTAAATGCGCCTTCAACAAGAGTTGCATTTCCCTTCAATAACATAGACTCTGCTAAGTTGATGTCCTTGCCTTTCTCATGCACCACTAACTCAACTCTGTGAAGCTCGTCATCTTCTAAAGCAACAACTGTCAACTTCCCTGTACATTCCAGAGCAAGGTTCTCAAAGGCCTTTATATCCATACTTCTCCAATCTTTACTTCCCATCGGACATATTCTGTTTAATGTGCACTTTATACCTTGACAGGGAAGCTCAGAGAATTGAGGAGCAAGCTTCTTAATGCTTTTCAATGATACTCTCTCAGAGTTACCATAATCAACAAACAGCACTTCAACTTTTCCAGAGGTCAAGATATCAGTAACTACAGCTCTATACCAGGACTGATCTTCAGAGAACTTTGCACAGCAAGGGTCACACACTGATGGATTAGCAAGCCATTCCTCCTCAGGGCCTAACCGGGAGTAATGTCTTCTAATGTCACTCATTAGTTTCTCAAGAATGGTTGAAGTTCTGTAAAGCATACAGTAGAATGATGTTGGGCTTGTCACTGATGAGACGAGTACTTTTTCTTCTTTACCAGGAGTGAGAAGCTCTTTTGTGTATGGAAAAGCAGCCTTTCTTGGTGCATCTTCAGGTTTGCTTCTACCTTGTGGAGATGTTTGTTGAGAGGTCTGTGCACTTCCTTGGCCACTCTGAGGTGTTGTCATATCTTGAAAGTTACTGCTAACCTTTTCGGCATATTTCGCAGCAATCAGGATTTGATCTACCTGCATGTCCATTTCTCCTGTAGTGTCAACCAGTTTCACCCAGTATTTGCTAGTATTTGAGTCCTTGTCATAAATTTCGCCAACAATATGTTTATCTTTGGTGAGCTTAGAAAACAGGGTTTTTGCATCTGTAGACCATCCCTTGATCTTATTTTCAGGTACTATACCAAGAAGGGCACATTCAACAGTTTGTGCAGGTAGGTCTAAAAACTTTGCTTTTAACTCTTTTACATCGGACACAGGTGTATTTTGAACATTGCCATAGTCCACAAACTTAACTTCTAGGAATCCTGAGGACACGGCACTTGAGTTGGTGATTACAGCTCTATACCAGCAGAGATCCTCTGCAAATCTAGCACAACATGGGTACCCAACATTGCTAGTCTGCAAAGGGAGCTCTCCTGGTTTCAAATCTTCATAATCTTTTGCGATCTCATCCATCAAATCAAGCAGTGCTTCAGAACCTTTAACAAATTGGCAGGAAAATGAATGCGGGTCTTGCACATCAGTAACACAAACATCGATATAATTTCCCTTGGATAGCGAGATAGTCTTAAAACTTTTCTTGTCCGTAGTTTGTAAAGGCTCGTGACCGTCTATAGTCGTAGCTTGTGGGGTTCTTTGTACTTGGGACAATAGATGTGTAATTATAGAATCCCGACAATTGATATCTTTATAGAGATTCACAATAAGGACATCGCTATTTATTGAACGTGTCACACATGACAGCTCTTGCTCCAAGATGAGACCTTTGAGCGTAGAGACGGCGTCTTGAAAATGTGGTCCCCTAAACTTGCTAAAATCTTCTAGTGTGCATTCAAAGGCTTGTGGCGGTAGATTAAGGAAGCTTGGTTTTGCAATGCGTAGAAATTTCATTGGAATTTGCTCGGTATTTCCGTAATCTATGAAGTACACTTCGCAGATGGCGGCTTTGACAGTTACAACACGTGCGCGATACCATCTCGCATCTTCTGAATACTGCGCAAGATAAACCGTTCCAACCTTGATTTCTCCTGCTGTTAGACCCTGTGATCCCTCGCTTGATATAAAACTCTCAATCTCAACCATTAACTCATCCAACTTTCCCGCCTCTTCGTTGTTGATTTGAACGAAGAAGTTTCCCGACTCATCGTGCACATGGGTGACGAACACGTCAACTTTCTGGCCCAATGGAAAAGCTGCCTTTACATCCATGACGGAAAAAATTAACACAGACTCGTCTTAGTTGTAGCGTCTTTGAACCATGCTAAATATACGGAAATCTAGGGAGTCTAAAACCCAGAAACTATAAAAGTTTCTACGGTCTTTCACGTCCTGCAGCTTTGCAAGCCTCGTGGTCGGCGAAGTGCGGAGGAGAACAGACCATAATGTCCCTTCGGAGAGATTCGGAACTTCTCTCGACTCACCCTCGGCAAGTCGATATGAGATCGTAACCGAAGGACAAACCGTAGTTTTTTCGTCGATAACCAATCGTAGACAATTCCAGGCTAGGTTACACAGCTCACTTCTCTTTTCCAAGATGGCGGCCGTAACACAAGGTGGAAAATTGTGGAGATCTTTGACTCTAAGCAGCCACAGAAACGCCCTAAATAGTTGTAAGTACAAATTTTTACAATCACGTTTTGCTATTCTATGCGTCTAAACTGTTAATTTTGGTTTTTGTTTGACTCAAAGCTTTTAATTCTGAGTTTGTTATTCCGGGTCAAAGTCCGTTTTGGTCCGCCATGTCAGTGGACATGCAAGTTAAATTTGCGATCACGGACGAAAAGGCTTTTAAAAATGCATTGTATTTTATAAGAATGGTTTGATGAATGATTGATTAGAATATCTTCTGAACGGTGAGCTCCCATTAGCAGTATTAATGAGGTTTCAGACATCTTTTCTGGAGGAAATGTCGTTCATACCACACGTGTACAGTTTGTACTCTTTTCTAAATCTATTGCTGTAGTGATCTTATATCTTGGTTTTCTCTCTAGTGGCAGCCAGATGCAGCAGTACTGTTGCACAGAAAAGGAAGGCATCTGCAAAAGGTACCTGGAGAAATACTATAGTTGTAAGATATATTTTTTGGTTGCACATGATCTATTGATATGGATTGCATAGACATCCTATGATCATGACAGCAAAATACCTGATTGAATCTCAGCATCCCCCACTCCCCCCTGGGTCTGCCCAGTGGCCATGTCATGAGACAAAAGAACAGAAATTTTCTCCCATTGGAAATAAAATCTTTTGTCGTACAAAATATGCCATCTGACATACAACACGGCTGCCATGAACCCCTATATTTAGAGGATGTTGTTAAGATGCACAGGTTGAAGTTATGAGGGAACCAACTCACCTATGCCAACACATACGCATAAAACAGATTTTAAACGTACGTGAGTTGGTTTTACTTCAGTGTTAACTTTACATTTACTTATCCTCCTCACACCTAAGTGGCACATAGGGCCTTCAACAGGAAAGTGTATTCAGTGTAATTTACCAAAATTCAAAAGTACCAACTTGCGTTAGTATCAAATCTATTTTATGTGTAGGTGAGTTGAAGTATTTTTACTTGTTTTTGATCTGTTTACAAAGTCATAATTATGTTACAGCTAAAACAGCATCGGGAAGAAATGTGGTTCTTGTTGATGGAGTCAGAACACCATTTTTAATGGCAGGCACAAAGTAGGTTAATGAAAATATAATGAACCTTTATTTTATTATCATGATACAGGGAGTCATGCCGAGTCCTCCTTTAATGCTAGTGTACACACTCACTTTCGTTATATTTAATATTCTAAGCATGTGACTATCATCTATTTCTGAGTTACCGGTACTAATGAAAAATGTTGAAAAATCATTTTTCAGCTATGCCAACCTGATGCCACATGATCTTCAAAGGGGAGCATTAGAGTAAGTATAAATGTCCATCTGACATCCATCTGTCTGTCTGTCTGTTGTCCTTGTCTAGCTTCATGGCTTGACTTTTGAGAATATATGACACAAGAAGCCCAACATGACTGAATCAAAAATCCCAAATTAACATATTATCCTTTTTTCTCCCCTATTTTTAGAGGTTTGCTTCAAAAGACTGGTGTTGATAAAGGTAAAACTTAAAGTAATCTCTGAACAAACTGTACTATAATCTGAAAAACTGTTGGGGGAATGTCATTTTTTAGAGTTTTAACTGATTTTTCATGCCCTAATTACATGGAAAGAGGACAATCGTAGGACTAGAATTTCCCTTTTAGGCAAGTCAAACTAAATCTTTATATTTATTGCCCTTTTGTTTGCATGCACCTTAGCAGGCATATTTTGGGTACTAGAATCTTCTAGCAGTAGGATCTTCTGGTCTTGTAGACATAAAGACCATAATACTAGGAATAAAGTTCACACCTCATTCACCATGGTAACAAAACATGTTGAGCTAATTCACCTACTAGGGATAAGAAACAGATAATTTCATAAACCCATATTTCATGAGATCTTATTTTTTATTTTCAACCATAGATTCTATTGATTATGTTGTAATTGGAACTGTTATCCAAGAAGTCAAGACAAGTAATATTGCCAGGGAGGTAAGACAGGAACATCTTTCACCATTTCTTGCAGATTTTTAGGGTTTTTGTCTAGTAAACTTTATTTCCTTACTAGGCTGCCCTTGGAGCTGGGTTTTCAGATAAAACACCTTGTCACACTGTTACGATGGCCTGCATATCATCAAACCAAGCTATTTCTACAGGTAAGTCTTCTCTTGGGAAGACAGGATGCAAAAAAACATTGTATAAATAATTTACTACAATAAATTATCCATTCCACTTATATCTTGATGCTTTTTTATTTAACAATCCTCTTCAAATGTGTTTGCAGAATCATAAAAGGGTATGAGTTTGTCATGAGATCCTGGTTATAAGCCCCTTGTTTTATAGGGCGGCTCACTACCAGCTGATCTGAGTTCAAAGCGTGCAAAGGATTGTTTGGCAAAGCGAAACGTTCCTAGAGCCCAGTCCCAAAAATAACTACAACACGCGGCCAGCACGATGTCCTAGATTTTCAATGCCATGTTTATATTGAAAAACGGCAAATTTAATGATCTGTAAAACGTTTTATGGAAATAAAAACCTGCATAACAAACTAAATGGCTAGTAAAGTTTATTTATTATTTCGTTTGAAGAAAAAATTGCAATTTAAGTAGTATTTGCCAATTTTCCATGTGTTTATAAAGCCCCTTCACATCTGCCATCATTGAAATTTGCATGGAACGCTCTGCGACAAAAAATGTGCTGATTGGACAAACAACAAGGAAGTGGATTCATGGTTTTAATCTTATTATAGGTGTTAGTGCAATCGCAGCTGGTCACATGGATGCTGTTGTTGCTGGAGGAGTGGAGTTCATGTCAGATGTTCCTATCAGACTCAGCAGACCTCTAAGAAAGACACTCTTGTCTTTAAATAAGGTGAAACATTGTACCGTTTATTCATGAGAAACACACTGCATTGCATGATAGAGCAGATTTCGCATGAGTGGGAAACTGACTGTAATACTTACTGCACCGTTACTGTTACAGTACAGATAGTAACAAGTGTCGTACATGCTGGGGTGGCATCATTTCTCTCCAACAGAAATGGTAAAAATCAAAAATCTAAATTTGATTACCTACTGTCATGGTACTGTTATCATGGCACAGTACGGTCAGTTTCCCACTCATATGAAATCTACTCTAATTGACAACATTAACCATTGCTTAATTCTTGCAAGGTTCAGTATTTGTAAATCCATTTGATTGCTCATTAAGTGGAACCCTTACCCCATAGATACCAATAGAAGAAACACTATAATTATAATCAAGTTGTGTTATTATATGGGTACTGATTTATTCTTGCTTGCTCCTCTTTTCTTAGGCCAAAACACTTGGTGCAAGACTAAGTCTATTATCTCGTATAAGACCCAGTTTTCTGGCACCAGAGGTGAGGATATGTTAGATATTACCTGTCTTCTCCATGCCTCATGGCACACAGGGCCTTGAGGATTTGAATGACTTTCAAGTCATTAAATTAGAAGTATACTTGTCCTCTGCACCTCTTTCCTTTTTGTTTCCCTTTTATCTGTTTTCACTCCTTTTTTTTCTTTCATTTTTTCATTACTAATAGCTCCCTGCAGTAGCTGAATTCTCAACTAATGAAACTATGGGACACAGTGCTGACAGGTAATACGATAATCAATCTAGGGTTCCAGTAATACTTTAACAAATTAGCCCAAAATAGACCTCTCATGCTTGAGCGCAATGTTTTCCCATTTCTGACCAAGTGTCACTCCTGAGAAAAAGATCTCTTTGTTTGAGTTGTATCCATATTTGTGTGTCTTCTCATGCACAACTGTTAAACTGTTAAACAAGGAAGTGATACTCAAAAGAATGACATGAATGAGAAAGCATTGAACCCAAACTAAAGAGGTCTATTGAAATGAAGTCAAATGCATTTGTTAAATTAATGAAGTAATTTAAATATTTTTCCATATGTATTTTCTAGACTTGCATCTGCATTCCATGTGTCCAGAGAAGAACAAGTAAGAGAATGAAACTAAATTATGTCCAATAATTAACAGTATTTCTGTTTTTAATGCTTTGCTTTCTCCCCTTGTTCCACAGGATGATTATGCTTTAAGATCGCACACCTTGGCTCATCAAGCAACTGAGGTAAAGTATTCTATAATTTCAGATACAAATAGCAACATAATGGGCAGGCTAACAGATTCCTGTCGATGCCACGAGCAAACAGTTTGTTGGATGTGTTGCTCTCTATAGGGACTATTGTCATGGAGGTTTCCCTCTCTATATTAAACCTGGACATTCTAACTGCCTCCCATCTAGATAATACAAAAGGTTCTTTCAGTGTCCAATAAAATCTTACGATCTTGAATAAATTAACCATTTACTGGTATTTACCGAATGTTATAAGTTAAACTTGCTTTATTAGATTTAGAACAGAAACCTCTTTTTCTTACCCCCTCTGGGTTGTATATGGTCACCAGAGGGCATTTAGAAGAGGGAAAGTATATGGAAAACACTGCCCACCAGACAAGTAATCCACTCATTACTAATGTCTGGGAAGTGGAGTCCTACATAACACCAAACATTATAAAATCAACATTTGAGATGAAATTGTTAAATCTTAGTGGAAATGGAACTAGAGATGGCATTTATTCTTCTAAAAGATTGTTATCTCTGTAAACCCTACCCACAGGCAGGCAAGTTAACAGATGTGCTTGCATATCAAGTCCCAGGCACAAATAATGTCATAACAGGTGATAATGGTATCCGAGTATCAACCAAGCAACAGATGGCTAAACTTAAACCTGCATTTGTCAAACCATATGGAACCATCACAGCAGCCAACTCGTCATTCTTGGTTAGTCTGACTTTGTTTTAAGACGTTTTCATGTTTAAGCAAACCATAAAGTTCCAAACACTACTACCGCCAGTGAAAAATATAAAAGGTACCAACTGATTATCATTGATTGACAACAACAAAAACATGGTTTTGCAATTAGGGAAATTATCGCAGTATACTGAGCTCAGTACTCATAATAATGGCTAACGGTTTTGCCGCTTTTTTGAGGAAATGCCTCCTGGGCTGGTCCGCTTGACTATTGTTTTGTTAGTCAATATGATGTGGCTGATAATGATCACCATGTCCAACCATTGAATTTTTAATTTATGGAAAACCAAGACTTCTGTAAGTCTTTTAGGTTGTTTGACCTCTGAAAGATCTAAGTATTCCCAAATAGAGAAAGTGTTAATGCTAATCATAAGACTATTTATCTGCTAGACTGATGGTGCATCTGCATGTATAATAATGAGTGAAGATAAAGCCCTCAGTATGGGACTAAAACCAAAAGCATACCTAAGGTGAGCTAGTGTGACTTGCAAAACTGGATCTACACTAGTAATAACAATACTGAGTTGTTTATCATTCATTCATTTTGTGTAGCCTGAACAACAGAGGTTAGGACGTTTGTAGGCTTTGTTTTGTGTGCACCTCAAGCATCACACGCAAGCAATATTCAACAAGAGAAAGGGTTAACTTTGATGTCATCTCACTCCTAAATGAGAACGGTGACCCCCCTTTTTTATTGGATTTTTTTTAGGGGGAGGGGGGTGAGGGGATGAAGAGCAGAGGTCCAAAGAAGTTTAAAATTCATGTAGTACTATTAAATAATTCATTTGTGAATTTAAACATATTTTCCTTTTTAGGGAATTTGTATATGTATCACAAGACCCTAAAGACCAGCTACTTCTGGGGTAAGTTATGAATAGGATTAGAAATGTTTTTTTTTTGGGTTGCATGGGTGGCGCACGCTGCTAAGGCGTCATCTTTCACCAATGTGGTTCCAAAGGTTCGGGTCTGTGGTTCGAGCCCTGCGGTTGCCATATGTGAATTGAGTTTGTTTGATGTGTTGTTCTCTCCTGTGCTACTAGGGTTTTCTCCGGGTACTCCAGTTTCCTCCCTCTGTAAAAATCAACATGTGAGTGAGCGTTTAAATCCATCTGACTTACTTGTTATCTTATTTTCTGCTTCTGCAGACCAGCTTATGCAACTCCTAAGGTTCTAGACAAGGCTGGATTGAAGATGAGTGACATTGACATATTTGAATATCATGAAGCTTTTGCAGTAAGTATTGTTTGATCATGAAATTCAAAATCTAGAGGGCCAGAGGTTAATGAACTCTTTCCAATGTACTTTTTTTTTCCTAACATATTTATTTTATTTGATTAGGGCCAAATTCTCGCAAACATGAAGGCCATGGATTCAGATTGGTTTGCACAGAATTACATGGGAAAAAGCTCAAAGGTAAAATAGTTAATCAATTCATGGGTTAAAGATTGTGACTTCAACAAAAATATCCATAAAGCACCTCTGTAAGAAAAGTTGGTGTAGTCATCCACCCATCCATCCTCCCACCCACTTACCCATTCATTCACATATTAACTTACAACCAATTTTATTCATCTGCCAACCATTTCATTCAACCATTGACTATACATTGTTAATTTCATCCATCCCACCAATCCAACCCATTTGATCCATCCATCCATCCATCCATCCATCCCATCCTTTCATCCCATTTATCCATTCATCCATAAACCATCCTTCCATTAATTTAACCATTGACACAACATTGTTACTTTCATCCATCACACCAATCCAAACCATCTTGTCCATCCATCCTATCCCATCATCTCTTCCCATCCTATCCATCCCATCCATCCATTCAGGGTATTAATATGCTACTCCATTTGCTGCCCCCCTCACAGGTTGGTGTTCCACCCATGGAGAAGCTGAACACATGGGGTGGTTCTCTATCTATCGGTCATCCATTTGGTGCTACAGGGGTTCGTCTAGTCACTACTGCAGCTAACAGACTTATTAATGACGGTGGAAAGTATGCTCTAGTTGCTGCTTGTGCTGCGGGTGGACTGGTAAGCTAGGCACCATTATTTGCTTATAGATCAAACCAAGCAACAACCTTTGTGCTGATCTAAGTCAGGGCATGACTAACTCACAGATTGAACCCTGAAACAACCTCTGGGCTGATATAAGTCAGGGCAT
>OCZR010233742.1:6210-16402 GCA_900234385.1 Anemonia viridis | reverse complement strand
ACTTGAACATAAAAAATATGATGATTTGCACAATTATTTCGGTTTAAAAATGCTTTGTCAGCAGAATCAGAGCTGTATGTTCGGCACCCCAGCACCATCAAACCTTTATTTGTAAATATTTCAAAGCTAATTATTTTTTTTTAATTTTGTTGTGAGTAAACTGATTGATTGATTGGTCAGGAGCTCCGAAAGTTTTGTAAAATTGATTTATGGCCCACTAGGCAGCTGTGGAAAAGTTCTGAATCTTTTTATCGTATTTTTTTGAATTATGCTTCTTGTGTTGGTAAACGTATGTCAAATGTTACAGATCAATAAAGATGGCTTTATTTTTGCGTTATGTGTGAAACATCCTCGGAAATTTCTAAAATTCAATAAGGCATTTCGATAGGTTTTAGTTGGGCACGAATATATTTTCAAAATATTTGAATTATTTTACTTTGAGATTCTTCGTTTGAGTTGTGTCCATATTCATGTGTCAACCGTTAATCAAAGAATGCAAATTACCCAGGTTAAGAAAATAACAGGTGGTGTGAAACTGATGGCGGGAAAACACCGCTCTCAGTCCTACCGTCAGCTAAATTCGTCTCAATCTCATAAAGAACTCAGTGAAATTCTTGTGGAAAAGAATAAAATAAGCTGCTATTACTAAAATGTTTTTGGTTTCGTGTGAGTTTTCGTTTCTAACTCGTTTTTTGAGCCGATGAAAACAAGATCTACTTATCAAATTCAATGATTAGATGACTTGCACAATTATTATCATTGAGTTTCGATTTAAAAATGCTTATATCAGCAGAATCATGATCAGGAATAAGCTGAATAATTCAACGAGCTTTATCGTACTATAGCTACTACAACGAGACTCCCTCTCTCCCAAAATTCGCGTCCACTTTGTGTGTCGTCATTCCACGTCAACGAGGTCCATCTTTTCCATCCACTTCTGAAAACCCGAGCTAAAATTTTTGGGAATATTTTTACCACGATTCTTTATCAGAAGATGATTTAATTCTCTTCTGGAAAGTCGTTGACGTTGAGGCAACCACGTCCTTGGCCAATTAGGGGAATCCCCCATATGAGCGTGGTCAGTGCCGTCACCGGCAGCCAATTTATAATAAATTGAGCCTGCTCTCCAGACACTCCTTTTGTATATGATAGCTTTATTTATTATTTATTACTGAGATGTATTTTAAATAACAAAAAAGTGCGTAATCAGCAGAATAAGGAAACTAGCCTAGAAAGCCGACCAAGATATAAGACGATTACTTAGACACTTCATCAATATCATCTTAAACTATTAATCACAAAGTGTTTGAAGTTTTAGATTTTTTGAAATGTTTTCTACAAAAATGTTTTCTGTCCTCCCTGAGAATATAATTTCATCTTTTTTGTCTTTTTACTGCTGCATACAATTACATGATTCTTCATAGTCATCGAGTAACTTGATCATCAACATCAGTCCACTGTTTGTAGTATTTTCTAATGCATTAGAAATCTCTTTCGCCTTACTGCTAAATCCCAAACTTTTTGTCCACAATTCTTGTCTCTGCTGTTCGTTTTCCGCCAATTTCCACCTTTTGAAACTGGCGATGCTCTTACAGATAAAGATGAACGCGTTAATGTAGGTTTTTTCCTTGTAACTGGGATCTTTAAATTCTTCTTCTTCCAGTAACATTAACTGCCTTTCTCCTTCCTCTAGCCTTGCCGGTATTGTCTCGATGAAGCCGTGTCTTGTGAAGCCAAGACAGAGCCTTGCCTTATCTTGCAAAGCGAAGCGCATATAAGAAAGACAACGGGGGAAATCCTCCTGATGTTCTCGGCTCAAATCTATGATTGTGTTATAAAAGGGTTCCAACTTCTTCTTTCGTTTTTTCAAGGAGCCGTCTCCATAGAGGATGGTATCTGCCACTCTTTTTAAGCCAAGAATTTCTTCTTCAGGACTCTCAAGGTTTGAGATGAGGGTCAGTGATGTTTTAGCGCAATCTTCTGCGTTTTCAATATCTAGCTTGAAGATGTAGTGCAAAGCCTTACGAGAATACGCACGGGAGAGAATGCGTGTAGAGTTGGGCCCCGCCCTGTAGGCGTTCTTCGTCACCTCATCCAGGAGATCGATGGCTTTCTCGCTGTCCCCTCGTACACTGTATCCATACGCCAGCTCGATCTTGACGAATAACTTCACTGACAAATCGTCAAACTGTTCTATGAATTGCTGTCCTTTCTGAACCACGGTGTCCCAGTCCATGGAATAAATGTACTTGGTAAAAGCTTGCATGATGATGTTGATATTCTTAGGATACTCACAACTCGCTTTCTGCATTACGTACGGTGACACAGATATGCTTGTTTGGTCTTTGATGAGGACAAAATCATCCAACATAGCGTTTTTCAGTTCCTCATCTTTTTGGCTTTCAATTTTTTCCACATCCTGGTCAGAGAGAATTCCCTTACGTCTTAACGCTTCGAGACTTATTCCCCTGTACTTCGAAGTAAATGGCTTAAACAAAGAATGTCTCCAGGAAAAGTAGTCTTTGTATTTTCTCAGTCGTTGCTCGTCAGAACAAATTATTGTTTTTGCGGAGATCAGTTTTTGTCTTGAAATTCCCAACATTCCAAAACATCGACTGACTTGAGAAAAGAATGAATCGAATTCTCTGGTTGGTACTTCGATGTTGGACGGCCAGTGAGCGACGTCATTTCTAATCTTACGAAGTCGTTTTACGGCTTGAACATCTCGGTCGTGCCATTTACCTTCTCGAAAGCTCGAATTTAAAATAAGATTAAACCAAACAGTACTGTCAAACTCCGCGGAATTTCCTCTCCTAATGATGGCTTTTATCGTACTATCCGTAATCCCACGAGACTCTCTCTCCAAAAATTCCCATCCAATTTTTAGGTCGTCATTACAATTCCACGAAGTCCGTGCTTTCCGGCATTTCCTCCGGCTGAAAACCTTAGCTAAAGTTTTCGGGAATATTTTTACCACGATATAAACCATTCGAAGATAATTCAATTCTCTTCTGGAAAGTTGTTGATGAGGAGGCATTTTTAAGGAATTTTTCCCCCCGTGTATTTGTTTGGTTTTTTGGATGATTTTGTGCTTGAAACTGTTTATTATATATACACACATTTGACTGAAGGGGAAAACACCGCGAGTAGTAGGTACCAATTTAGCTTTAGCGTAATCAGGGTTTCCCCTTTTCCTCCATTGTTATTATTTTGTTGAGAATACGTTTTCTTGTTTGAGTTGTATCCATATTCATGTGTCTTCTCGTTGTCCAGTCAACCGTTCAAGTTTCGTTTTGAGCCGATGAAAATAAGATATGGAAAAGTTATGGAGTTTTTGTAGCATTATTCTGCATTATTATTAATCTCACGAAGCTGGGCTCTCTATTCCACTTTGTGGGCTGTGATTCCACGTCAATCCAGACTCGTGAGATAAAAAAACTGGTAACCCTGATAGAGTTAGTAACACTTTCATCCTAGCCGCGCAAAAAACGTTTTGAAATTGAAATTGATAAATTACCTGAGTTGTACCAAAACGGTTTCAACGTAATCCCCTTCTATTCCACTGTTATTTGTATAGGTAATAGCATGGTTTGAAGTGATATTTGGCATACCACGATTGATATTTTGAAATTGTTAGTAATTTCACGAGCCGTAGGCGAGTTTGTGAAGCTCAGTTCTACATTGCTAGTGATTTCATGGAGAAATTTTGCTAAACTTTTCTCGGTGTAAATCATTGTCATTATCCGCTTGATTTATTTTCTTGGCAACTGAAACAAAGGTGAATACTATAATTTTTTAGAGAGTTGAATTACCTTTTCATAGAAAAAAAGCCAGCCGGAAAGTTTCTCATTTTCACTGAGAAGGTTTTGAAGTTTTTCACGCTTTGACTTCCTTGTCAAGTGCATGCTAAAAGTACCTGATAAATCCTTCAGCTGAAGTTTTCTTTGCTTTATGATTCTTAGATAAAAAAACCCATACCCTTCTTTTGTCTTGTTTAACCCTTTTTTGCTGCTTTTAAAGCGGAATTAGATGACCGTTTTTTCAGCTTTTCCACCTGAACGATTTTGAGCCAGACTACCGAATCCGCTATCTTGAATTTTGTAGTTTGCGTTGCCATAGTGAACTGACTTGAAATGACACTTTTAACGAGAAATAACACTGCTCTAAGCCAATAAAATTGAAGGATTTTCTTAGGTCATATGATAATTCTTTTTTTGAGTTGTGTCCATATTCATGTGTCGACCGTTAAACAAAGAATGAAAGTGCCCTAGGTTAAGAAAATAACCGGTGGTGTGAAACTGATGGCGGGAAAACACCGCTCTCAGTCCTACCGTCAGCTAAATTCGTCTCAGTCTCACAAAGAACTCAGTGAAATTCTTGTCAAAAAGAATAAAATAAGCTACTATCACTAACATTTTTTTATTTTCGTGTGAGTTTTCGTTTCTAACTTCTTTCGTTTTTGAGCAGATGAAAACAAAATCTACTTATCAAATTCAATGATTAGCATAAGTTACTGGAAGTTTTCATAAACAAAGATGACTGCACAATTATTAAGTTTCGATTTAAAAATACTTTATCAGCAGAACCATGACAAGGGATAAACTGAATAAACCATCCGAAGATACTTGATTCTCTTTTAGAAAATTGTTGAGGTTGAGGCATTCCCAAGCAATGTTTTGGGTTAATTTGTTTGCTTTCTTTACAACAGAATGATTTTGAACTCGAAGCTGTTTACAAACACATGTCCTTGGCCAATTAAGGGGAACCCCCATTCTAGCGTGGTCAGTGCCGTCACCGGCAGCCAATTTATAATAAATTGAGATGCTCTCCAGATATTTTGTAAATAACTTTGTTTATTATCATTTATTGGTTGTATTTTTAATATCAAAAAAGTGCGTAATCAGCAGAATGCAAAACAAATAGCCTAGAAAGCCGACCTATATATAAGACGATTACTTAGACACTTCATCGATATCATCTTAAACTATTAATCACAAAGTGTTTGAAGTTGAATTTTTGAAATATTTTCATTCAAAATGTGCTCTGTCTTCCCTGTGAGAATTTCATCTTTTTTGTCTTTTTACTGCTGCATACAACTGCATGATTCTTCATAGTCATTGAGTAACTTTATCATCAACATCAGTCCACTGTTTGTAGTATTTTCTAATGCTTTTGAAATCTCTTTCGCCTTACTACTAAATCCCAAACTATTTGTCCACAATTCTTGTCTCTGCTGTTCGTTTTCCGCCAATTTCCACCTTTTGAAACTGGCGATGCTCTTACAGATAAAGATGAACGCGTTGATGTAGGTTTTTTCCTTGGGATCTTTAAATTCATCTTCTTCCAGCAACATTAACTGCCTTTCTCCTTCCTCTAGCTCTGCCGGTGTGGTCTCGATGAAGCCGTGTATTGTGAAGCCAAGATAGAGTCTTGCCTTATCTTGCAAAGCGAAGCGCATGTAAGAAAGACACCGGGGAAAATCGTCCCTATGTTTTCGGCTCAAATCTATGATTCTGTTATAAAAGGGTTCCAACTTCTTCTTTCGTTTTTTCAAGGAGCCGTCTCCATAGAGGATGGTATCTGCCACTCTTTTTAAACCAAGAATGTTTTCTTCGGGACTATCGAGGTTTGAGATGAGGCTCAGTGATGCTTCAGCGCATTCCTCTGCGTTTTTAAAGTCTAGCGTGAAGATGTAGTGCAAAGCCTTACGAGAAAGAGCACGGGAGAGAATACGTGTACAATTGGTCCCTGCCTTTAAGGGGGCGTTCTGCGTCACCTCATCCAGGAGATCGATGGCTTTCTCGCTGTCCCCTCGTACACTGTATCCATACGCCAGCTCGATCTTGACGAACAACTTCACTGACCAATCGTCACTGAACTGTTCTATGAATTGCTGTCCTTGGTGAACCACGGTGTCCCAGTCCATAGAATAAATGTACTTGGTAAAAGCTTGCATGATGATGTTGATATTATTCTTAGGATACTCACAACTCGCTTTCTTCATTACCTTCGGTGATACAGTCGTTAAGCTCGTTTGGTCTTTCATGAGGACACAATCAACCATCATAGCGGTCTTAATTTTCTTGTTTCTTTGGCTTTCAATTTGTTCTACGTCTTGGTCAGAGAGAATTCCCCTCTTCCTCAATTCTCGGGGACTGATTCTCTGTTGCTCGAACGTCCGAGATAACTCCTCAAATCGAGAGTGTCTCCAGGAAAAGTATTGTTTTTGCATCGTCCAGTTCTTGTGTTGAAAATTCCAATTCCGTAAAACGACAGACTTGAGCAAAGAACGAATCGAACTCTTCGTTTGGTACTTCGATGTTGAAGCGGTGAACGACATCATTCCTCATCTTACGAAGCTGGGCTACTTCACAATGAACAGCTCCATCGTATCGTCTAAGGTTTTGAACAATGGAACTTGAATCCAAAATAAGATAAAACAAAACAGAACAGTCAAACTCCGCGGAATCACCTCTGCTAATGGTGACATCTATCGCACTGTATCTGCTCCAATGATTCTCTCCCTCCCAAAATTCCCATCCACTTTGTAAGTTGTCATTCCACGTCAACGATGTCCATCTTTCCCATTCATCTTTAAAAAGCTGAGCCAAACTTTTTGGGAATATTTTTGTCACGGTATAAACCATCCGAAAATAATTCAATTCTAGTCTGGAAAATCGTTGATGTGGAGGCATTTTAAAGGAAATTTTTTATCCGTGGATTTGTTTGCTTTTTGGCTGATTTTGTGCTTGAAACTGTTTATTATATACACAACTGCGTTTATTTGACAAAACGGGGAAACACCGCGAGTACGTAGTAGGTACCAATTTAACTTTAGCGTAATCAGGATTTTCACTTTTCATTTCGGTTAAAAATTTTGTTGAGTTAGAAGTTTCTTTGTGTGTCTTCTCGTGGTCCAGTGAAGCGTGCCCTTGGGTAAGGAAATTAGTGTGATGTGAAACTGATGGAAATTTAGCCAAAGTCGTGTAATGTTTACGTAAAAATCAGCAGAGAACTTGTTATTATCGGTGGAAAAGAATAAAAGAAGCTACAATCACTAACAATTTCTTTGGTTTCGTGAGTTTCCGTTTCCAACTCGGTTTTTGAGTCGATGAAAATAGGATCTACTTGTCATACTGGATATTGGCAAAGTTACCGAGTGATTGGAAAATTACATAAAAATCGATGACTTAGCTATAGAGAGAAAAAATGCACAATTATTAAAAATGGTTTAAAAATGCTTTATCAGCATCAGGACTAAGCTGAATAAATAATAATAATAATAATAATAATATTGAGGCAAATATATAATAATTATAATTTAACGCGAATAAAACGTTCTTATAATAAGTCGGCACCACAGCACAATCAAACCATTAGTATTTGTAAATATTTCAAAGCTAATAATATTTTAATCTTGGTGTAAATAAACCGATTGATTGATTGATCAAGAGCTCTGAAAGTTTTGTAAAGTTGATTTACGGCCCACTAGGCAGCTGTCAAAAAGTTATGAATTTTTATCGTATTTTTTTGCATTATTGTTCTTGCATTGGTAAACGTATGTCAAATGTTACAGATCAATGAAGATGGCTTTATTTTTGCGTTATGTGTGAAACATCCTCGGAAATTTCTAAAATTCAATAAAGCATTTCGATAAGGTTTTAGGCAAATTTATTTTCAAAATATTTGAATTATTTTAGTTCTCAATCTATTCATTGTCAATTTTATTCTAGGTTTACGAGCATGCGGTAATTCTAATAATTATTAATAGCTATTACTCTACTCTTTGATCCAGTCGAGAAGTTGAGGGACAAAGTAAGTGATGATGATGTCTGAACCTAAAAAACAAAAGAGAAAGTGTAATTAATATCAGATGATAGACAGACCGTATGTTTGTTGATGTCAGACTCATTTACACTTCAATAATACACACTTCGAAACTTCATAAACATCTACCTTCAATGGAACGCGTAAAATATTCTACAGATAAACCAGACAAACACCTAATAACTGAAAAACTGTGAATCATCTTTGATGTCCCATTATCTACTCAGTAGTCTTGTTATTTTCAGGGGTTGAACAAAGTGGAGTTGGTATTACAGTGCATGGTGGGACTGTTCAAGTGGACAAAATAGGCACCATGTTGAAAATAAATATATTCCATAGAAGAGTGTTGTAATCCAAACTCAACCCGATTGATTGATTTTCCCTCAACCTTGGAACAATTGTCTGACATTTTGCTCACATTATTGGGTGTCATGATCATTTACTCAGGCCATCCGAGGCAACACAGGTAGCCCAATATAAAAACAAACCATCACCAACAAAAATCCACAACCTTAGAATCTGGGCTTGACATCATACCTGCTCTCCTCATTGATATTAAGGACTCTAAGACAATATCCTTCAGAACAAATGCACCAGCTTTACTTCCATGGTATAACATGGCATATTCACCTGACACCTAATGACAGAAACAAGTATTACCTATAGACCCATTTAACAAATCGAAGTGACTTTTCCATGGTCTGTACAGTCTCTTATCGAACATAGAAATGACGTCAGATATGATCCAAACTCAAGTGGAATCATGAGAGCAGTGAACATGGCTCTCGGCCAATCAGCGCACAAGAAATTTTCAAGTTATGGTAAAACACAAATTCTGTATTACTACTCCATGTGCATGCGCTAGGAATAAAAAAGTGGGCACACGAGTTTCAAAACATGTTATATTGCATTTGTATTCTTTTTTACCAGATCAATAATATCAATGTATTCATACCACAGGAAGCCCACAGGAAGACTTTGTAAAAAAGTAAAGCAAATAAATCGTAGTGAGAGAGCATTGAGCTAAATAAAAAAAAACTCAAGCTAAAATAAAACAAATCAGCCTGAAATCGCTATCGCTAGGACTATAAGGGCACACACAACATTCCTGGAAGGTTAGAGTTTATTAAATTTGCTTTACTTTTTCATTGGATTTTAGACCAAAATCTAAACTCCTATAAGCCCTTTTAAGGTTTAAGAATCGTCTTCAGTGCGCATGCGATTTTATCCCGAATTTCACAACTTCTTTTGTTTAATTTGGAACAAAAGAAGGTTCAACTGTAAAAGAAGTTGTGAAATTCGGGATAAAATCGCATGCACACTGAAGACGATTCTTAAACCGCAAAAGGTCTTATACAAAGTCTATAAATCGACTCTCACTGTGAGCTTGGGCTTCCTGTGGTATGAATATTGTTTTCAATAAATTTTAAGGACGTGACGAATCAAATGTACTGAATTATAGCATTGTTTTTACAACCCAGTGTCAAGTCGGCAGTCTGTGTTAACTAAAAGTGACTTACTTGGTATATTGCTAATGGCAACTCTGGGAACTGAAAGAAAGAATGGATGGAATATGAGAAATAGTTGTGGCATACCTTTCATGTTACTCTGGAATCTGTGTATTCTCTGCATGAATCAATCATTGCTGTGTTTATGAGCAGTGCCAGTTGTCTATCAATCTACGTGCCCATCTATTCATTCAGTTTAACATCAATCTCATCTATCTTGTCATTCATAAATCTCATACATCTGTCTTACCCATCAGATTTCCCATTCATCCATTTCATCTCATCTCATTCATCTGCTTTTTTTTATCATAACAGAAATTTCCCCTCACCTTGTCTTTAGTCTGCCTTACTATGTCCAGGTATGCCATTCCTGGTTTAACCATTACCATGTCTGCTCCTTCCTGCACATCACGCTCCTTAAGATAGAATATACACTGTACCTTCATGTACATATATATATACACTTATTTCGAAAAACGTTGTCGCAGCTGAAGCGACAAGCAACGAGCAGCAAGCCAAGAAAACCCCCAAATAATGCTTTGATTAGCTGAAGATTTGGGACAACACTTCAAGTTTGATTCATAAAAAGTTGCAGCCTAAAATTAAAAAAGCCACTAATCGCGTCTAAATGACTAATAAGGATGAAAAAAAAAGATGTTCTTTGCCGTCTTGTGTTGTTGCTTGTTGCTTCAGCTGCGACAACGATTTTTGAAATAGGTGTATACAGTCATTCTCAAAAAGGTTGACCAGATAAAGTCGACATCTTTTCAACAACAAAGTCCTTTGCATATACCATGTTCTCTTTAATTTCTCACGAAAATTGTGACTTTTGCTGCAAAACTGCAGTGCACTGTACA
>OCZR010233571.1:0-10593 GCA_900234385.1 Anemonia viridis | reverse complement strand
GTTCAAAATTAGAAAAGAATTAAAGTGTGCCAAATTTAATAATTTATAAGATTTTCCAAGGTTAAAACGTACCCCGTTTGGGTATGCAAACTTGAAGGCGGTGAACTATAGTTGAGAATTCGAAAAATTGATGAAAAGATTCAAAACGAGCAACGAAGAAAAGACAAAAATTGAAAAACTAATGAGAAAATGAGAGAACAGAAAAGGGAAAAACGAGAAAAAAGAGAAGGAAAATAGAAAAGAAAGAAGGAAAGAAAGAAAGAAAGAAAGACAAAAAGGAAGGAAGGAAGGAAGGAAGAAAGAAAGAAAGAAAGAAAGAAAGAAAGAAAGATAGAAAGAATTAAGTTAAAAAATGAACTCATCTTCTCAAGTAATCATAACAAAAATACATTCTACATTCTACAGCCTCAAGCTCCATTCCAACTTAGCCCATCTGGTAATTGGTTTTCGATATGTTTTGTTACAGAATAAAATACTAACATTATATTACCTTGAAAACAGAAATCATTTTTGCCATGTCGTCTTCTCCCTTCAGGCTATAATTCCCAGCTACTTAACGTACTATACGTGGTTTATAAAATCTTTGTGATACGTGGCGATTAGTGTTCCTTGTTCCTCTACCGTGCAAACTTCATTCCTAAATTAAACAGTCTTAGTCATAGTGCAACACTAAAGAGCCTAAGCCCTGTCGACAAAACTTAATGTGTTGTGCTGGCTGTAACTATACATTGAGAATTCAAATTGATTGGAAACTAATAATTTGTTCTTAAATTGCTCTTTCTTATGGTTTCAATCTCACGTTATAAATTGTATATTTATGTTTTTCTATTGTTTTATTTTTCGATCCATAATTTGCTGCACAACACGTTAGTGATTCCAAAAAAAAAAAAATTAAATTTTCCGATCCACGAGCTTTTATTTCAAATCATTGTCGGCGCGTCTGCAGATTTTTTAATAGTCCAAAGAACAAACAAACAGAAAAAGGAAAAAAACGTTTTTAATATAAAATGATAACTTTTGCGCCAAAATTTGTTCTCATTAGCTTGGCGTTAAGCTGCGTCAGACATGACTCGGAATGAGTCATTCAAAAAACTCCATTCGTATTTACTTTGTGATGACTGATTCCTTCATTTAAAATTTGCAAAAGGTATTGATAGCCAAAAAGTTTATTTTTTGGGGAATTTCTTTGACAAGTTGTCACAATTATCGTGATTTTACTGGTTGGGATAAAAAGACCTTCAAAAGACGACCTATGGTGGCATGAGTATCAAGTGAACTCGTTTGTTGTAACTGTAAGGCTATGTTGATTGCCTTTTTAGTTGTCTTTAGTTCTTTTGCAAATGTGATCCCTCGGCTTCCTCAATATGTATCATCGCCATCACTATCATCATCATCATCATCATCATCATCATCACCATCATAATATCACCAACACCATCATCATCATTACCATCATCCTAACCGATCATGATCATCATCATTGCCATCATCTTCACCTTTAATAAAACATGTAATTCACCTTCATCAGGATCAATCACATCTCTTATCACCACCACCACCACCATCATCCATGCAATATTATCACCTTGACCTTCTTGATCATAAATATTCTCGACCACCATCAACATCAACACCATCATCGTCTTGTACATCAACACCATCATCAAAAGGAAGCAAGACAAAGCGTATTTGTATCTCGGTCCCTGTTAACCTTATGCTTGAAATATATTTTGCTTTCATTTGCAAACGTCTATCGTCTCCATCTACAATATCAACACCTTCATCGTCTTTATCTACAACATCAACACCATCATCAAAAGGAAGCAACACCAACTGCAACTTATCAGTACTGCGGATAACGTCCACTGAATTTACTGACAATAAAAATAAAAACAAAATTATCAAGAAACCTTTGAACAGCAGTAGAAAAGTAGGGGTGATCAGGAGCATCCTTTTCACATCACACATGAAATACCATGGTTTGGTTTGCTGTTAAGCATGTTTTGAATAATGTATTAGGAAACTTCGAGTTTGCCTCGTTAGTTGTACAAAATTAATTACAAATTGGTATGTTTGTCGCCTTTGTAGTACTGTCAATTATAAAGTGACATGAAATTTTTCTTGGTCGTTTCTAGAAATATGAGAGGTGTGGAATTCGTGATTCTGATATCAAAATCATGATTAAAAGAACCAAGAACCATTTTTGGATGGTGGTATAGTGCAGACGTTGCAACCAAAATGATGTCACAAGGCCTACTCACGTGGTAATTTTTCAAGGCATGTAGCACGATTTCAAAACAAAAATTGCGCTAACAAATATCTCTTCATTATTCGTACTTTATTTTCTGCACATATCATACTCAGTTTAGAATTGACCAGGAAATATTTCATGTTGTATGCACTTTAACGTGCTAGAATATAGGTGAACGTGAAGGTATATTTTAGGTAATCTGACTAGATTGATTTGTTTCATTTCAGATTACCTAGCACATTTTGAGTTATAATTATACTTAACTTGTTAATGTAAATATTATTATTATGATCAAATAAAGCTATTGTTGTTGTTGTTGCCTATTCATTTCAAACTGAACTATTATACTCGATCTGGAGAAATCATTGTCGCCATTTTGGCTGATTTTAGCAAAGCGTTTTCCATGTTGTTTGGTGTAGAATGGAATAATCTACAAGTTCTTCAGGAGTAGAAGGAAAAATAAACAAAGAAAGAAAGAAAGAAAGAAAGAAAGAAACATATTTTCTACTCAGTCCCCATCAAGTCGCGCCGTAGATCGTATCACTTAATCAGATAATATATCTTGAACATATAAAGCCTTTTATAGCCGACATTATCAGATTTTTTATTGATGTTTGAATCTTTCAAAATCTCAAAGCATTATGGGTATAAGCACGTGTTAGCGGCGTCTTTAGAATCGAATATTCGAGAAATGACTGATTCCAACTGGAATCTTAGCGTTAGACAGCATATATTGCCATGTTTAGTTAATTACGAGGGTAGAAAGTTGACATGACTGATTATTGGTATTTGTGTGACGTTTTGTTATAGATTTTAAATATTAAAATAATACCAAAATTTTTGCAAAAAGACAGCTTAATTATCCTGATTATTTTCACTTCATAGATTCACTCATCTCAAACTGATATTGCTTGGCAGTTCTTAAATGTTTTGTTTGAAAAACTGTCAAGAAATTGAAATCATTTTACCAGAGAAGAAAAATTCCCATGATTTTCGTCGAGAGCATTAGTGATTCTCTTGAAGCTTAAAGCTCATTTATTATGCAATGACGAAATGAAAAAACCTATCAAGACATTTTTGAAGTGTTTTTGAAACTCTTTTACTGCAGCTGACTATACTTAGCGAATTTGACTCCACAATTCTCCACTAAAAACACCCAATATATAGAAATTAAGTCTAAATGTAATTATCTCATAACCATTACTTTTTACGAGTATTTTTCAATATGGTGGCGTAGTATCGCATTCTTATCGTTAGTATATCAAATGCCCTCTTAAAAACGATGTATGGTAGTATTTCCACTCTCTAAGATGAAGCTTTTGTGTTACTTATTGTCAGGCAGTCGTTCCGACGCGATGTTAATTTTTCTTGGTTTACAGTGAAGATTCAGTTTAGAAAATATTGTACTTCCTAGGTAGAGTAGTAATTTTCTGTTGAGTTCAGGGACATATCCCAGTTTACTCAGTGAATTCTGAAGCGTTTACTTTAATATTACTGTGGACTTCTATCCATCCCGGTACTTTTTGAGTTCAAATACAACTCATGACGGATAAACTAAAGCTTTGTAATGCAAGCCATCCACAACTTCAAATAGGAGACTTTTTTGTTAAAGCCACAGCAAGTGTTCCCTGATGCTTTGAATTGAACAATACCGAAAAGAAATGCACAGTACTATTGTACAACGTACGACCACAAGTGCAATCCAATAACCTCCCCAATACCACCATTTCATTCAATTGAAATGTTTAGCACCTTTATAAAACGACCACAAATTCAACTCAACAACGTATAAGAAGACGACCAGTATCTCCACGACCGACACCTAATCCGTTAGCCTCAAACCCTATCTTCGATTCAATTCGTATATATCATACCTTATAACTAAGTTCCCCATAATAAAGACCTAAAGATATAGGCGGAAATTCAGCCGGTTTAATCTTCAATATTTAGCAACTTGATGAATACGTCTTACCTTTCGCGTGAACACGTCTTTAGAACCTCCAACATTTAATCATCTACGAACGATACCTATATATACATATGTAATACTGATTATAATCTCACTCTACATATATACTGATCAGTGTTAGTGTAACTGATACAAAGCGATAGGAATCAACAAGAATAGATGTTTATACCTACCGGTATCTTTCTAGTTAAGATCTAATATTGTAAGTTTTATCCAAATTAAAACTGCTTATTTGATTAAAGAAAGCTGTTGTTCTAGCGAAGTAGGCTAGATTTTTTCATCAAGATTTTCAACCAATATTATGAAGTTTTTCTCACTTCATCTTGTGTTCTTGTGTTATAACCGGCAGACCAAAAGTTAAGTACCTGTATAGGTTAAATGATACAGACGAATAAAAATTGTAGCAATCTAGTTCAAAGTGAAATGCGTTTGAAGATGGATGTGGTTAGCTAGGAATAAAAAGTTCAGTTCACAATGAACAGTTCGCTCATTGGTAACTGCCTGCTTTGATCGTGATCAAGAATAATGAATGAAACCCGAAATTAATGAGCATCTTGTCAACATTGCCTTCGTCTTGAACAAACAAAAAAACCGTCATTTCATTTATAAGTAATAGTGAAAAGATAGCTTGACGTGATACTTGGGCATTGTTGCTGTCGTTTTGTCTTTCAAATTCGTGACAATCCTACTTCAACTGTCGCAATAGAAATGAAAAATTATACTAACCACACAAGGTTGGCACATTTAAATGAGAAAAATACAGATTTGAAACACTTGAGCTGCACATCCGACCTCCGCGTCCGGGGGGTGAGGATTCGGAATACGAAATCTGATAAAAAACGTTATAAGACACGGGCAATGAAAACATTGTTATGAAAAAAACTGTTAATTGGCGTATTAAAACTCTTTGTATGATTCCTGACCGCACCAACCTCGACCTTCTTGCTGTGTCAAAATCAGATAAAAACAAATGAATCATGACGTCATCACTTTTCGGGCTGAGATAATCTATTAAAAATAGATGGAAATTCAGATTGAAAAAAGAAAGTTGACACGAACTTTAAAGCCTTCTGTGCTTATTCACTTGTGATTCGAAATCGTAGGAAGCAAGGGTGGCAGTACTCCCGCCTTTCACCTTTAGGAAGTCGGGCCAGTAATAGTCCAGCCCAGAGGCTGTTCCAGGGTTTGATCTGTGAGTTAGCCATACCCTGACTTAGATCAGCCCAGAGGTTGTTTCAGGTTTCGACCTGTGATTTAGGCATGCCTTGACTTAGATAAGCCCAGAGGTTGTTTCAGGTTTCGACCTGTGATTTAGGCATGCCCTGACTTAGATCAGCCCAGAGGCTATTCCAGGCTGGTTCAATCTGTGATTTAGTCACGCCTTGACTTAGATCAGCCCAGACTTAGATCAGGTTGTTTCAGTTTATCGATAAATTTGAAGGTTTTTTCTCAATAATAGCGTCGCCTTGAATTCGAAATTAATTGCGGTTCATCGACCGGATCAGTTAGTAGAATATAACCTGAGTCTGTACGATAATTTATTACATGATATGACATTTCCGAGGGTAATTACGATAGCGCATTACGGATACGCACGCGCAGCTTGAGTTTGAAAAATTCTCATATAATTTTATTCTGTCATACAATAACAATGTAATGTATACCCAAAATGTCATGTGAAGTAGCAGGATTTCAGCCTTGTGACTTAAATGAGACTACAGAATTCATTATTTACCATCCCCATGGAGGGTGGCTGAGGTGGCTTTGAGTTCCTCTTTATTGAAGAGGGTACACCAAAGACTAAATGCCTCCTAGCTATCTCCTTTAATAACGAAATAAATTTACGATACTTTGCGTTGTTTAGGATTAATTTTTCCCCGATTATATAAGTATTTGAAAACACGATTCTTTGCATTGCTATATATATTATATATAGTAAGTGGATTTATTTTCACTAACGGGCAATGGACGATAAACAAAAATATGTCACTTCAGGGAATGTCAAACGATGATGTGAAATAACGAGTCATTATAATGGTTTCTAGAGAATTCGAATATTATTCAACGCCTATATTCAAGGGTATATAAATCATTACATTTCACCAAGCAGCTGTACTGAGCGTTAAGTTACTGAGCTTAGAGCATCGCATAAAGTGAGTCTTCCTCAGTCACGAATATTTACAACAACAATAACAACAATACAAATAAACAGAATTTTGAGACAAGTAATTTTGAGTTATATGTGATGAAAACCGACGCGAATCGAGAAAGAAAAAAATGAATGCGCGAAAAAAATGGGAAGCAATGATAAACGGATGGATGAACGAAATTTAGTTATCGATAACGCGACAAAAAGTATCTGATATATTAGATAACATGACTATTTACTACTTATCAAAAAATATAAATATTGAATTAGAAGAAAAATGTAAAATGGTTCTGTGACGACCTTACCCAAATGACTTGGAGCTTCGTCTTCTTATTAGTGTGGATTCTAACAAGCCGGATTAATTCAAGAATTTTTCTCGTCAGCTTTACGCTTAGTATTTACCAACTCTGTACAATATAGCGAAGATGTCTCATTGAAAAGCAGGCTGTACGCTTAATATTGGCTTTAAATTTTGAAGTTAATCACTAAGCCACGATACTTATTGTAAAGCGTTTCTGAGCTAAAAAAAATTCAATTTAGAATGGCTTTGACCGATACACTGTCATCTCATTATCAATCATTTCCTGTTATTCTGAAGCGGTCTTTTATCTTCTCCACCAATCAACATCGATATTTATGCATTTCTACGAGCGACAGAAAATGAACAATAACGAGAAAGAAACTTGGAGTAAAGTGCAGTCGCACAATGAAGTCCATGACGTCAAGTAAAAACCCAAAAGTATCTTTCCTAACAGTTAACTTCAAAAACTCTTTGTTGATATATATTTCAAGTAGAAATTTGAATTACATTATTCCTTTCGTCTTATTGAGAGGAGTTATTTTTCAAGACATTTTTTTTTTCAATCCGTAGGGATTTCATTCATTTCTTCTCAACATTCATTTTTCACAAATTCATTACAGCAAAGAATAGATCTACAGCGCAGGGAGTCGACTATGAAAAAAATTTGATCTTCCAGGCCCCAACGTAGTTATTGTTACTTGAATTTAGTGGACTACAAGAAATCCATTTTGTTTATAAAAGAGAAAAAATGCGTGCTATTGAAAACAGGATGTTTGGACCTCCATGTAGTTTTCTATTTTGGTCGGCAAAACCAGCAGTCGCATCTTAAGTCCTTACTTTTTTGCACTGAAAAGCATCCAGTCCATCTCAAGCGATTTCAGATTATTTTAAAAATAATTATAAATATAGAGTAACTTATATCACGATATTTCTGAAAAAATAAATTTAAAAAAAAGAAAGAAAGAAAGAAATAAAAAGCATAAGCTTTAATTTCTGAATGTTTGACTACTTCTGCCATGAAAATGTTCAATATCTTTAGAAATACTACTCAACAGGCAGCTGAAATAAATAAAAGCCATAATTTCAGTAGTAATATTGCAGACTGGCGCCATAGTCCAAACTTTGTTACCATAGGGTTAGGGGTTTCAATATAAACTCAATACACTCCTCTTAGTGAAAAAAATATTGGTTTGCATCAGATGATTGTGAGGAGGATGAAGGCGGTACTTATCGTACTTTATGACGTACAATGGACATTTTAGGTTGGTACATACATTATGAAGTTCTAGGGAAATTGTTATTATATCAACAAGAAATTGAAGAGATCGATTAAGATTTATTACTCTGGATTATATTTTGTGCTGATAAATAAAAGTTTACGTTTTTAGTACTTGGTGAAAGGTGCTTCAAGAGAATATTTCCTTTGTTTATGAAAAACAAGCTAAGGTCAATGTCACTTTAGGGAAGCTGAAAACTCTCCCTTATACAATACCACTCGACTTTTTCTTCTGACACCACAGGAATTCCATGTACTTCCGATGTCATCTACTAACACACAGTTACCACGTCTGACACAATCGACTAACACACGACTTCCACTTCTGAAACCATCCACTAACATACAGTTACCACGTCTGACACCATCCACTGATACACGGCTCCACTTCTGACACCATCCACTAATACATGGTTCTACTTCTGACACCATCCACTAACACACGGTTCTACTTCTGACACCATCCACTAATACACGGCTCCACTTCTGACACCATCCACTAACACATGGTTCTACTTCTGACACCATCAACTAACACACGGTTCTACTTCTGACACCATCCACTGATACACGGCTCCACTTCTGACACCATCCACTAACACACGGTTCTACTTCTGACACCATCCACTAACACACGGTTCTACTTCTGACACCATCCACTAACACACGGTTCTACTTCTGACACCATCCACTAACACATGGTTCTATTTCTGATACCATCCACTAATACACGGTTCGACTTCTGACACCATCCACTGAAACACGGTTCCACTTCTGACACCATCCACTAACACACGGTTCTACTTCTGACACCATCCACTGATACACGGTTCTACTTCTGACACCATCCACTGATACACGGTTCTACTTCTGACACCATCCACTGATACACGGTTCCACTTCTGACACCATCCACTGATACACGGTTCTACTTCTGACACCATCCACTAACACACGGTTCTACTTCTGACACCATCCACTAACACGCGGTTCTACTTCTGACACCATCCACTAACACACGCTTCTACTTCTGATACCATCCACTAATACACGGTTCCACTTCTGACACCATCCACTGATACACGGTTCTACTTCTGACACTATCCACTGATACACGGCTCCACTTCTGACACCATCCACTAACACACACTTCTACTTCTGACACCATCCACTAACACACGGTTCTACTTCTGATACCATCCACTAATACACGGTTCCACTTCTGACACTATCCACTAATACACGGTTCCACTTCTGACACCATCCACTAACACACGGTTCTACTTCTGACACCATCCACTGATACACGGTTCCACTTCTGACACCATCCACTAACACACGGTTCTACTTCTGACACCATCCACTAACACACGGTTCTACTTCTGACACCATCCACTGTTACACGGCTCCACTTCTGACACCATCCACTGTTACACGGCTCCACTTCTAACACCATCCACTGATACTCGGCTCCACTTCTGACACCATCCAATAATACACGGCTCCACTTCTGACACCATCCACTGGTACATGACTCCACTTCTGACACCATTGACTATCGCACGACTCCCACTTCTGACACCATCCACCAATATTTACAACTTTTAACAAGAATTATTGCTTTTCAATATCTCTTATTTGGGTTACACTTTATTTTGATTAACAAATGTGCCCATAGCGTTTTCACGATTTATCTAAATCAAATCTTTTCACTTCAACGATATTTACTGATTTGCACCATCCTTGGTTTTAAGGATTATAATTATAACATGACCTTATCAAGGACTGATCTTCGCTTAGATCAAAGGCGGTTTTAGCTAGAGGGAGAAACATTTCCTCTTTACAGTAAGGTAAACCAATAATATCCGCTAAAAACACACAGACGAGAATCTATAATCAAAATCAATAGAGAAAGCACAAATGCCTTTTCAGCTCGTATGACGGAAGAAGAGCTCTGATAAGCAAGGTGATAATAAATCTTCTCGAAATCCCAAGTGTAATCAAAAAGTTATGTCATAAGCATTCAAGTTTATTTTTCCTTCAGCCATATCCTTACCAACATTAATTCACAGACTGTTTTTTACCGGAATCCAAAGCTCAAAAAAGACATTCTTTACGAATTATAATTTTGCAGTGAAAGTGCATCCATTTCTTTTTACAGTAAATCACACGCTCAGTAAATTCAATGCATATTTCATTATCCTAGCTCCATATCTATATCTTGTTTGTTTGTTCCTGTTCATAATATGAATCCGCTATTTCATTGATCTCTCGTGCGATCATAGAAACATCCCACACGATGCGCAAACAATTTTCTAATTTCTGAAAGTAAAAGTTGGATTTTTCTTGCAAGTAAACAAACGTGTTCAGTTGTATTAAACTTATATAAAAGTCGATATCTCACTTTCTGTTATATACTAAATTAATCTGTCTTAACTTAACCATATTTTCCATTTTAAATCAATACACAAACGGAAGCATTGAAAGATTATCGGCTTTAGAGACGGTTATTACTTCAGTAAATTGGAATTCGTTGGTATTAATAATAATAGTAATAATTATAATAATAGCGATAATAATAATAATGTTAATGATACTACTACTACTACTACTAATCATGATAATAATATATATTGATAGTAATATA
>OCZR010233439.1:0-10311 GCA_900234385.1 Anemonia viridis | reverse complement strand
GCACTGACTTCTGTTCCTACTTTTAGGAAGGGAGGTTCTTCAGATCCCTGGGCCTAAAGGGAGAGAGAAAAACCAAGACACTTGTTGACGACCAAGAAAGAAAAAAAGACGGTCCTCGCATGACGTGAGCAGGATCGCCTTTGAATAATTAAATGAGTTAATATATCCGAAAAGGACTGATAAACTGGCTCCTGTCAAACTACACAACTTCAAGGATGTTTAGAATGTTTTTTACTATAAGATAACGCATTGGGGTAAAGTTTTAGCAGTTACAAAGCGAGGAAACTCGATTTGGTTGTTGTTACACATGGTTGTCTTTTCGTTGAATACTCTTGGACGTTGTCAACAGAAATCTCTGATTTAAAACTGTTCTACACTATAAAATTCTCCAAAAATTGTTCTAAACAAAGCTATTGTTATACTTAATGTTTCCTGAAAATTTGAAGCAATTTGGATGACAGGAATTGGGTCAGCTGATGGAGACAAAAAGCGTGTGCATTAGCTATTTCGAAGAAATATTCGTAAACAAACTCGAGTCTAACTGAACGGGTAATGATTGAACAGCATTGCATTGATATTTGATTGAAAAAATATGACTTATATTCAATATTTCTTCATCAAAATCCACAGAAACATCGAACAGGCATTGCACTAACTTTTCTGCTCGTTTGGGATATAAATTCAGTAGGGAAAGTATATAAATCTAATGGTATAGATATGCATCTCAACTTTTTTCATGCAACGTAGTGTAGATGTTTAGAGCAAGTTAGCTAGTAATTTAAGGGGAAAAAAGATAACAAATTCTTCTAGTTCTTAGCTACAAACTTGAACAAATGATTAAGGATGTCCAAGCCACAAAATAAAGGGAAGATAGGGTAATGAAGTTTTGTGAAAACAGAAAAAATCAGGATTGAATGCATACAAGCTAACATACATGCCCAAAGCAAGTTGATAGTCCCTGCTTCAGAAGTCAACACTTTGTGATCTCGAATATTGAGAAAACCTTCGTTTACAACGAAAACACAAATCTCTAAAAAGATTAGTATAACGATACAGGACTCAGACAACACTGTGAAGCTTCTAGCTCAACATAACAGTCAGAAAACACAAGTTTTGGGAACCCATTTCAAACCCTTTGAGTGAAGAATTTCAAGAAAATTTCCTCTGCGAAAAATGTCAACATGGACTTCATATGCTTTAGTAGAAAACAAACTTACCATATGAGATGCTCCAATGCTATTTCCCCCCTCCCTCCCAGCTTGTGGCAGAGATCAGGGCCTACAGTCGTTTCCAAAAAAGTCAAGGAAAACTTCAAACTGAAGAATTTAGTTTTCTGATGGCCGACACACAAGACAACAAGACGCTCGTCTTCCCTCCTCGCCACGGGCCCAGGGGGGTCCTAACAAATGATTGGCTCAAATCCACCGGAAGTAGCCTGTTGAATATTTAACTTTGACCATATTTGGTGGAAAACACGTGAAATCAGCCACTTCCGGTACGGCCATAACATCCGATTTGACAGAAAACCCGCGAAAATTCGATTTTGTGGAAAAGAAAGTTGAAAAGCCATGGTGGTAACATGGTCAAATGAAAGTTGTAATTGTTCTACTGAAAAATAATGTTAAGATCTGAGATTAAACCAGCTTCTGGTATCCTGTTTTGTTAATTACAATGATTTTAAATCGGTCGGTTCTTTTCCATCAGAAGAATTTTAACAATAGTTTTCAACATTACTATGTTGAAAGTGCAAACCTTTTTATATCGATCTGGATGGAAACTTTAAGTGTTATTTTTTTTGAAATTGGAAAAGAACATAGTTTTAAGTGCATGTTAATTGGAACTCATAACATATTGCTTGTTTATGATTATTTTATTTATAAAGGTACGGTAATACGAGCAACAAAATGGTTCAACTTGTCTCGCAACATTGCTGAGGCACAAGTTGTAGAGCAAATGTTTCTCGTTTTACCACCTCGCGCACAACAAAATTCCCTTGTTGCACAAAGCAGAAGCACTCTCTTCTTTTTGCAACAAGGGAATTTTGTTGCATGACAATGTTGCGAGACAAGTTGAACCATTTTTTTTGCTCGTATTACTGTACCTTAAGTTTAGTTGTTACTTTGTCCAACAGGGTTAATCAAAATCATTATCATAAGTTACCCTGTATCATTGCCATACTCTAAGACAACAGTCAATGGGCAATAGACTACCATCAATAAAATGAGCCATTAATCCTATGCACCTTTACATACTTTATGTACTAAAGATTTTTTTTTTCATGTTACACCAGATGTCTTGATCAGCACATAACAATGACAATGTTCAGTGATGAAATATAGTCATGTAAAACCTAATTTATTACAAATATCTTCACTCAAGAAAATCTTTATATATACATATATTTGTTCATCAACATAATATGGTATTCTTATCATCTTCATCTTGGGAATAGTCATTGATTGGTTATTTATGCTTTATTAAACAAAGTAGTCTTGTATTCTGATGGTTTAAATTTTAATTTTTTATGTGGCTTATTTTATCCAGTTATTACTGGAACTAGTTTATCTTGTATCTCAAACTCTTTCATTAAAGTGTCCAAAAGATCAAGATAGCAAATAAATAGCTTAATCAATTAAGTCTAGTGTTTGTAAAAGCCACCTTGAGCCATAGGAGAAAAAAAAATTAGGTAAAACATATAACTGATGATAATCAGATTATCAAAACCCTGGAAAATAGTATCTTCAATAATATTTATAATGAAAAGTTTTATTTACCGGTTTGTCAAAAATTATTTATTGCCAATATTGTCACACAGAATAATATTACAGAAATCAGATAGGAAATATGAAAATAAAATAAATATTTTTTTATGTTACTTTTATTGTTTTTTTGTTTTTTTATTTATCTGTGCTTGTTTGTAAGCAGTGGATCTTTTAGTGATACGACCTTTAGATTTCTTTGTTTTGCTTCTCAATTTTTCTTTTCTTTTTGCATGTTTGGGTATATCAAATTTTTGGTTTTTCTTTGCTTGAGCACCACTGAAAGAGTGTATTGGTGGCTTGCCTTTTTTGACCTTTGAAAAATTACCTGAGGAAAAATGGGAATGAAGGTAGTTAGATAAATTGATGAGATATGAAAGAATAAAGAAAAAAGAGGAGTAAAGAAAAAAGAGGAGTAAACTAGGATGAACAAAATTAATAATATAGAACATTTGATGCAACTTCAAGAAAAGCATACTTTGCTTTCCATTAACTGTGACCTACCAACTCCAGACATCCATCAATTTGGCCTCCATCAATCAAACTTTTACCTGGCTAAGTTTGTTCCAATAGTATGATAAGGAAATTCACAGGAATAGTCAGCCATTTTCACATGGGAATTTCTGCATCACACACGACTGTTCTTGGCCAGTCATAAATTTGATTGATGGACACCAAAATGCCAGACAACTATTGGAATAAGTCACAAAATCATGAACAGTCCAATAAGCTGGGCAAAACTATGGAATACTGAGTAAAAACTTCTTGTTGGATGATAAATAAAAAAGTTATACAAACCTTTTTTGGGGTGTTCTGAAGATGGAAATACCCTTATTGGTCTTCCATTAAATTTAGGTGCCTTTAGTTTAAGAGCAAAACCCACTGAATCTTTTTCCTAGAACAGAAAACACAAGGTAGGTCATATTAGTATAGAACAATTTTTTACTATTTTTCATGGAACAGACTTGGATACAAGTGTGGTGTAGTGGTAGTCCATTCAACTATCACCTCTGGGATCTGGGATTTGCCTGGCATGTTTGTAAGTACTGTATTTTGTAGTGGCTGATCCAGAATGATTTTTTTTTTGGGGGGGGAGGGGTGACTGGTACCTAACAGTACAATAAATTGTTGTCTTTTTTGATCTTGTCTTGTCCTTTATTCAACTCAAAAGGGGTGGCTAGTCAACCAATTCACCCCTTGGGTCTACCCTTGTTTTGGTTAGATGGGTAAAAATGAAGGGCACAAGTTAGTTAGATTTGCTGTTGAGTGCCGCAAGCCTTTTAAACAAAATAATTGATCGATTGAATCATTTGAGGATGTCATCACTAGTAGAATGCTGTGTACTATAGTGTCATTTCATAGTCATAGGAACTCTAATTTGCATTTGACAGTAGGAAGCTAATGTGGTTGTCATGGTTACCATCACAATTATCATTATCAACCTTAAAATTATCTCAATATCATGTCATCATTTCTCTATATTAGTATCATTATAAATGCACTACGCAATTTCCAAAGAGAAATTATATAGTTTATTACTGGCATAGGAAACAATGTATAATATCTCTAATACCTTACCTCAAATAGTACAAAACCAAAGCCTTTGCCAATTCCTGTCTTATTGTCTCTTATTAACCTCACAGATTCTATGGTGCCACAGTCTTTAAACACTTCTCTTACTTGCTCTTCTTCAATACCTTGTGGAAACAAATTATCACAAAATTCACATTGACAAGAGACAGTATCAAAATAAGGGTAACAATAATTCATTGTAATTGAGAAAAATACACAAAATAGTTGCAGCATCAAAAAATTAAAAAAAAGTGTCTAGTCATCCTTCCTAGCATTTTCATACTAATTGGGGACACTTTTCACTCATACACACTACCACTACATTCAGTATTCTTTGTCAGTCAGTCAAGTCAAGAATTGAAACCAATATGACCCCTGAGCCCAGTAGCAGTGCATGCCACTCGTATAGATATAGGTACATTGACATCATCTACAACAACCCCAACAGAAATATTTATAACTCGACTTACCAAATGGTAAATTACCAACAAATATTGATCTAGAATGATCATGATCCTGAAAAAATGATGTATAAATAAATTGATAATTAATTAAATGAATTTAAGAAACTGATGAGATGGTGGTGGTGCAGCCGGATAGTCTCCCAATACGATTGACCCCCTCCCATAGTGAGTGAGCATTGTTTGATCATTTTATTACCTTATCATTTTTTGCCAAATCAACTCTTATATGCACTCCTTCAATCTCTTCACCATTGCTGAAGAATAAATTAAGACATTAAGTTATAGGTTAAGATCCTGTGAAGTACATGGTATAAGTAATGGAAGTATTGCTTGATGATGATGGTGGTAGTCTTCAAGATGATGTTAAATGGTGACAGTGATGTTGGTAATACAACAGGCCACTTCAGCTTGGAAATAATGTTTTCTCTAATTTCAGACCAGATATCATTCCTTTGAGAATACACTGCAGGATACTTTGTTTCTTTTGTATCTTAATAAAGAAATGATACTCTAGGGAATGAAACATGTCTGAAGTAGGCAAAATGTTATGCCTAAGCTAAAAGAGTCTGTTAAAATTTAATGATGCAACTACAGTCGCATCTGCAATGCTAAGTCAGCTGACCATGGTGATGATAATGATGAAAATGAGTGATTCAAATACTATCAATGACGGCAATGGATAATGTAATTCAAAAATCTTCCTGCACCTTTCAAGAGCAGCAACAGCATTAATCCTTTTGTCAAATACAATATATCCATTCAAAGTATGTCTATCTTTGTGATATTCTTGCCTGGGAAAAAGAGAATGATACTTCTTAATCAAATTTTAATTTTAAAAGGCTTTTAGATTAGTTGAAAGCTGAGCATTACGCCCTTGGAGAGATATGATTGATGATTTGGGGATGATTGGTCACAACATAAAAGTCCACTTTGTATCACAGTTCCCTGCATCATCTTGAGAGGTAGTTATGCCTCTGCATTGAAGCAATACCGGTACATGAGGTGACCTTGCAATGATAGAGACATGTGTTAAAAATGAACACCATCACTATCAAGGTGACCTCGTGTCTCACTTTGATGTAACGGCATGGCTACCTTTCAAAATGGCACAGGGAACTGTGAAGGGGACTCTTTTCAGTTTCTTGCTCAAACACCATTTTTGCAACAATTAATAATATGTTTACTTCAACGAATCCACTTCAACAAAGGCAATCCAATAAACTCCTTTTTCAGGACATCTTTCTTACTTTTTCATTCCCACTGTTCTTGACAGGTTGGGTTTGGCTAATGCCTGTGTGAAAAATGAGACAAAAAGCATCTATTAAAAGGTCCAATACTGACAATATACTGGTTGCAATTGGTTGCTGGAGAATCAAGGGTGGTGTAGTGGTAGGGTGGTAGAACTCTCGCCTTCACCTCTGGAGTCTCAGGTTTGATTCCTGGACAAGGGTTCTATGTTCTGGTTTTCCTCCCTCCACAAAATCTAACAAGTTTTGATTCAATTTGTGAGTTAACTGCGCCCCTGACTTTGATCAACTAAATGAATCAACTCAGAGTTTGTTTCTAGGTTAAGGTATAAACCAAAAATATCATAACTGCAGTGCTCACTGGAACACATAAATATTTGAATAATATTGATGATGGTATATGACAACTTTTTTTTTACCGAGGGTTTGTTCCATGAAAGTTGAATATAAATAGATGATAGTTAGCGAACACTAACATGGACTGCGTCAGTGTTTCTAATGAAACAGTTATCTTGAAATAATAAATTTTACACCGTAGTGAATAGAAGAGCTGACGTTTCGGACGTTAGTCCTTCGTCAGAGTCAACCAAGGACTAACGTCCGAAACGTCAGCTCTTCTATTCACTATGGTGTAAAATTTATTATTTCAAGATAACTGAATATAAATAGCCTGTTTGAAACCAATGTTTTGTGAACTGAGGCTTGTATAAATGGCTAATAATAATTTATCAAAAACTTTTTAACATAAAAATGATCAATTATGTTCACTAAAAGATTGGTGAAATGCAACAGCATTGTCAGGTACTGTAGGTAAAATAATTTGAGTTAATACTACTAGTAAATGAAATGAAGAACAAAGCTTTTAAAGGTTGAATGGTAAAAAAGCAATCACTCATTACATTACACAACAAAGCATTAACAGTGGTTATACATACATTTTATTAAAAGTTCATGGAATTTGTGGTATAAGATATAAAACCTGATAAACTATTATTTCCACAAACTAAAAAAAATAGTTCATGGCATTAATTTTGTTGTGTAAGATATAAACCTTATCTTTTTTAACCATAAGCTTACACTTTTGAGAGCAGGCAGATTATTTTGGCGGCCTTTGCTGATGTGGGCCTGCTTTCACTCACTACCACATTTTACTATCTGATGGACACAATTCTTAACTTGCATGTTGATTTTGACGGAGGATAAAACATCATTTCCACAAACTAAAATAGCAAATCATTATCGACATTAAAGTTATTAAAAAAAATTAAGTGTTATAATAACGATAATAATAAAAATATTTATCCCCTGTAATAAAAATCGTACAGTTTACTGTCAAATTTAATCAATATTTTAAGCAGAATGGTACGAATTGCTTTTCATCCAGGATCCTGTGAAATACACTCCTGTTGTCCAAGGTCTGTGAATAAACCAACTTGGTCCATGAGCTGGAGTTGTACTGCATAATTTGTCATTGATAGACAGTTGTACAGAGTTAATACCACTAGTACTAGGCTTAGTGTAGGGTGTATCAAGGCCTATATCTCTCAGCTGTGAACTTCTGATGCTTTCTTTATCTGTTTTCTCAGTTTTAATAGTGTCCAATTTATGTTCTGCTTTAAATACATTGACATCCTCCTCAATTAAGCTATCTGAGTCAGAATCAGAACTAGAACTGCTTGTGGACAGTTTTACCCCTTCAAACCCAAGCTTCTTTAGAAGATAAACCTTCACTTCAAAGACTCCTTTCTGAACCACATCTAGAGGTGGCTCAATCAAGGGATTACCAACTAGATTGAGGCCACTTAGGCTTTGTATTTGCCCAAGTTCTGCAGGAAGACACTGGATATTATTACCACCAAGTAAAAGTGTCTTCAACCTTTTGTGCTGCCCTATGCACACAGGAATATCTTGTAGCTTATTATTCCTTAAATCCAGCCACAGTAGACTACCAAGTTTAACAAAAAAATCTGCAGGTAAATGTTCAATTGAATTCCCCTCGAAGTACAGATGTTCAAGTTGTCGCAAGCTGAGTAAACTTGAAGGAACTTCTGTCAAATTCATGCCACTAATATCTAGCGAAAACAAATGATCCAAGTTTGCTTTATGAATCATCTTCTCAATCATAGCTTGTGTTTGTTTTGTGTCTTTGTGTTCCATAATATCTGAATTTTATCCTTTGATCTTTACATTTTTAAACCTAGCTTATTCATATCCAAAGTAGTGAACTTATGATGGTGAAAATCTTGTTTAGCAGAGTATATATATGTATCTTAGGAAGAAGAAAAACAGTTTTGTAGCCAAAACAAATGTTACTTATCAATGATTCATTATACATGGCAGATGTTCCAAGTTTCAATTAATACAAATATTCTCAAAAAATGACATAATGTGAAGATCCTAATTAAACAAAAAATAAATTCTAAATTTGTCCTCCAAAATACACAAAATGTATGATTATTTTTTAATAAAGCAATGTTTAATACTTTGTGTATTATTTATTCAAGCTACTCAAAATGGAAATTAAAGAAAACCTATGTTATATATTCTTAAGACGGAAAAATACCATTAAGAACAAATTATTTTGATTCTGTTTTCATTCTAATTTGTTTCGTTTTGAATATTGACATTAGTCTACTATTTTAAACCAAAATTTACAATTCAATAAAGACTAAGCTTAATATATATGCAATATTATTTCTAAGTCTTTGAGGAAAATTAGACTTAAGGAATATAATTTGAAATATAATGTCAGAGATTTTTGAAAGAGCTGAGGAATAAAAATATGTCTTGCTGGCAAAAAATATTTTAGATTAACAAAAGATAAAAATAAACAAATGAAATTTTGTCTAGAAATAAATACAATACAAACACATGAAAAATGTGTCTAAATATTGCAAATGAGTAAAGTAATATTTATTTTATATTAAATTTTAATTACAAAACAGAGCCAAATGATTGTTTGTAAGAAATGAAAATAATTATGATAATATTGATAATTTTAATAATTCCATAAAAATTCAATTTATGAAAAAAATTCAAACTTGAATCCAACCCTGAAACAACCTCTGTGCTGATCTAAGTCAGGGCATACTGTAACTTAGTATGGTAGTCTTTGTATAGCATTTTCTGTTAATTTTTGCACAAATGTGATATGTAAAACTAAAAAAGAATATAGAGAGACTGAATACAATACTAGTTTACTAGTTTAACTAGTTTATCTAGTCTCTACCATATTCTTTGAATACAATACTCACCGCTGATCGGAATCGCACACTCTCTATTATACCATATTTATCAAAAATCTTTCTTAAAGCCTATAAATAGCAGAAAATGAGAATATCAAGTAAAAGCTAACAAATTAAACGACATGTGATGAGGAGGATGATGGAAGAAAAGTAGACGTTAACTAATGGAGATGATGGTGAAAGTAATGATGGTGGTGGTGGTGATGATGATAATGCTGATGGTGGTAGTGACAATAATGATACTGATGATGATTGTGATGATGATGACAATGGTGATAGTGATCATGATGATGATGGTGGTGGCGACCAGTGATGATGGTAATAGTGATTGATCATGATGATGATGGTGATAGTGATGATGACAGCGATGGTGGTATATAGCCAGTAATGTTGGTGATTGTGGTGATGATGATGATGAGGAAGGTGATGATGGTGATGGTGATTGTGGTATTGACAGTAATGATTGCACATTATCATTGTTAATGACTGTAATACTGTAGTATTAAGCTTAGGAAAGGTTACAAACAATAAACAACAATATATTCTCACCTTTTTAGTGAGTGTTGTTGGAATATTTCCTACAAATACAGTTCTTTCTAGTCTTTCAGGATCATCTTTGGATATTTTCTTTACTTCTGATTCATCTTCATTACCAGGTTCTTGAGCTTCAAATTTTGAGCGTAAAATATAATAATATAAATTAATATAAATAACTTTATCATCTTATCATCATTGCACATTTAGATTCTAATGCAAGTGATCCACAATTGTTAAATGGACAAAAAAGTACACCACGACTGGTGCATGGTACATCATGTGGAATGGATTCCACAGACAGAGTATCCAACAAAAAAGAAATGCCTAGTATGTAATATATATAAATACCTAGTTGCAAGAAGGTTGTCATAGGAAGAAAGAACATTAGTGATTTAGTGAGAAAGGAATATATTGAAAGACAAAAGAAAGAGTTCAGTGATTTTCTTGTGTCTTTTTAATATATTCCTTTCTTGTGTTCGGCTTCGGC
>OCZR010233411.1:16348-26876 GCA_900234385.1 Anemonia viridis | reverse complement strand
GCTGAATCCAAGTTTGAGCGATTTTCGTCAGAGTAGCACTTTAAATAAAGATTGATCAATCGACGAACAGACATGTTTCAAAAAGGTGTGGCGCTCGACAGTTCTAGTATCGATATCCGATCAAACTTTCCATCGCCTATGCGTCACTAGTGTACCGTTTGCACGATATAATTTCGGTAACGACAGCGCTGTGTCAGTTTTCCGGGCAAAGTATGGCGGAGCATTAAGATGACAGTAGGACAAAACCGGCACCTCGAACGCAGGCGGAAGTAACCCATTCAACGACCAAAATGTGTCATTCACTTTAGTAAAACAAGCAAATAGGAATACAAATATTTGGAGATTTGGTTCCTTGAAGTCTATAGTTTGAACTACTTATTTTCATTGCATATGAACAGTCTTCTAGCTTGCAGTAATGAAGTTTGACGTTAGTTAACGTGTGCATAAAGTAGAGACCCGGTCTTATCAGTGATTACAGAGCATTCAACACGAAAACGGTACGGACTTGAAAACATCGCGGTTTCAATAAATATTCCGGCAATATATACACGTGGTGCAAAGGCAAGGCGTAACTGTGCATGAGTAAAAAAATCTTGGTTTTAAATCAGACGCCATATATAAACGAGGACCTTTAGCCTTGATGATTGTTCAGTTTGTTTTAGGGTTATTTTAGATGTTGACAGAGCACGTGATAAACTACGCCATTGGGCACTTTTCTTGTAAAAAGTTATGACTATATATCAGAACTTAAGACGCCGTGAATTAAAGTTGTAAATTTAACTACTCCTTTTCCTGCTGGCGTCAATGTTACGTCAGCAGCAGGTGGGAAAATCGACTCTTTTTTTTAAGCAGGTTTTGAGAACGATTGCCCACGTGTTTGATGAAGCACTAGCGTCCATAGTGTTTGTTTATTTTGTACACCTGTGTTGACACAGTCTCGTACAAGGCCAGAGCTCCTCGGTTTGGGCGGAAACGTTTAGATGTCATTCACTGCGCATGCGTAGCCAATCCTTGTTCTTCGCAGTCTCGTACCCAAGCTCATCGGCTTCGTCACTCTCCCGAAGAGGCTTTCGGGAGAGTGACAAAACCAAGGAACTCGTGGGAGAGGTCAGGTAAAAGTAAGAATGCCTAGGAAACGATTTTTTCGCCATCAATTTTAAATTGCATAAGTTTAAAACGAGCGTTGAGAGTATCAATGGCAAAGTGCCTACCTCCAGAAGTTCCTAACTATAGAAGTGGCTATCTTCCAATATATAAAACCTAATACTGAACTTTCCCACGCATTTTACAGCGGCAAATAATGCAGCCGGCCGTATCCTCGATCTTATCCTCACTAATGAACCTATAACATTATTGCCAGCATCGAGGCGTACTCGCCTGAGTCAATGTTCTACCCTACTGATCATCCTGAAATTTAACCTTTGCTATCGCTAGCTTGCGTCGTTACAACGGCCAGCTCCATGCCGCTACAATTTCAATTTTGAGCACGTTGACTTCGATGATGATTGTTAAACTTATTCATTTTTGTTCATATATCACGTAGAGTGCAGCTGCTATATCTATTACAATGTCTTGGTGTTTGCACTCTATGGTTCGCATATTAATGTTTGAAATAATCTTATTTTCTGTCTACTATACTTCTTTCATTTCCTGAGTTCCAAGTACGGTATACATCTAATCTATATTTTGGATGTATACGGCGGTACGTGCTTTTCATCTGTTTTGTTTTATTTATTTTAGTCTCGCACTCTATCGATTGCAGATTGATGGATCTTGTCTATTATTTCTTTTTACCATCAAAGGTACTTCTATTTCCGGGCTTTAAAGTACCATATATCTATTCAGATTTATATGTGCTTTCTAAACTTGCATTATATAACTAATTTAATTTTTTTAGCGTTTGTACTCCATTAGTTCGCCGATTACTGCATCTTTTTCGAATCTTTTCGAATAATTTTTCTCCTATTCAAATACTGCCTACTTCTACTCTTGAGACAGTATATATTAAGATCTATAACCACTTCTCAGTTGTGCTTTATAGCTATTCAATATGGCTACCTGACGTATCCTTATTTTCGTTATTTACTTGTCTGTCTGGTCGTACTTAATTTGGAAGCAAGATCTGTTGTGCGTACCATATCACGGTGGATTATATGTTAAATATTTTATACTCTTATATTTACATCGCGGTTAAAATTATATAAATAAAAGAAAAAAAAATTAAAAAAAATAATTAAAACGTCCGATGTGTTTTACCAATGAGTTCTATAGTTTAGTAAAATCAGTTGACGTCGGCAGCGCCATACCTTATCAAGACGGTCAGCGCGAGCCATATAAAAAAACGTTGAACCTTCCTCTGAATCGATTTCACTAAGGGGAAAAAATTATTTATTGCTATATATGGCAGACAGAAAAGCGGAAGAAAACCAAAGTAGGATTCAAAGTATCGTCAAAGAAGACTCGACAATTGAAGAGCTTGCTGTAAGTGCTTCAAGTCATACTAGTTTGGCTGAATCTTTGAGATCCTGACCAGAATTCTAAATCTACTTTGTATTGCTGAATGAAACAAGCTGCAGCTTCAAGATTTTTATTCTGCTTTGACAAATGAAGCTCTTAATTTATGAAAAATGCAAAATACTTATTGTAAATTACTTTTAGTTCATTCACGAGTCATTCTACTCCCCTAAATGTTGTCGTTATGATCCTTCAAATCAATCTAGTATAGTACCAATAAGCCTGTTGAAGTCGATTTTGATAAAAAAAAAATGTCAATTATCTTGTTCAAAATATTTTTCAAATACGATTTTCAGGAGTAGAAAGGCAATTATTATCCAGAAACTACTGAAAAAGATTATAAAATTGATCACACTTTTCTTTTCGCCCAGTTTTGCTTTTGCCGGCTCAACTTTGAGCTCTCTTATTGGTCGAGGTCACTTCGAGTACTAAAAATAGGTCATTGCTGGCCCAGAATGCTTTTCACGTGCCGGGGCAAACCATTTAAAAACAAAATGTTAATAAGATGAATGCTAAAGTATTAAAAGTAAAAAAACAAAACTTTGAGGACTGGGAAACAATATTTTGCGAAGTCTCTATTTTGGGTTCCCTGTGTCGTTTCTTCGTAATCATTCGTACTCGTCCAGACGCGAGTACCGCCTGGCTGTTTTTGCAGAGAATTGCTTTCTTCATGTTTTCTTCCTGTTTGTTGACATTTTATCCTCAAAATGCGTAGATTATTGCTTATTTTGGCTATTTTAGCCATATTTTCAGCTATTCTTATTCATCAGCTGCATAAACGCCTGTTTGGTATCCCTGCGCCGGATGGTTTAAACCCTAACTCCACCTTTTCTTTTCAAGTGGTTGGGTTCGTTTTCAACTTTGCCAAAGATCTGGTAAGGCTATTCATGTACTTCTTGGATTTAATTTACTCTTATGTCATGGATTCAGGACTGGTACACTTCACGAGATATGTAAAATTGATTGGAGCAATCATGCCTAGGGCAAATATTACCTTTCTAAAAGAGAAGTACTTGGGTCGATCTCTGATCCTCCTCAAAGATTTAATTGAGTGGCCAGACATTGTCTATTGGCCAACTGCCCGGGACTGTTAGACTGTTATTTCAAGCCTTGATTATACCTGGAATAAACATTTGTATTTTTTTCTGTCAGTCACGTTTAGGTATGAAACTTGGACTCGTTGACAACTACCATGTCAGTGTGAGAAACATCTTTGAAAAATGTTCATACCTGGTCTTGAATAAATCTTTTGCTGATCAATTAGAAGTTAATGATACAGAAATATTTGGGAGCAAGGTTAGGATATACAAGCCTGTCAACAAGACAAAAGATAAAAACAAAAAAGATGAGGAAGAGAAAGATGAGACTGAGAATCTAATGCCTGCACTCATATATTATCATGGTGGAGGCTGGACCTTTGGGAGTCTTGGTAGGTTTGGCTGACTTAATGAATGAATTGGATGGATGAATGAAAAATCAAATGAATGAATGTTTAGTACTGTATAATGAAAGCATGAATGGCTAATATAGCTTATTATAAGATTAATGAATAAATTATTTCTTTCTTGATGCTCTATTCAGATGCATATGATGCATTTTGTCGAAGACTTGCAATAACTGCTCAAGTTATAGTTGTGTCTGCCGAGTAAGTTCTTATTATATTCTTTTTGTATCAGTTAATTACAGTATGCTTCTCTTCTTATCAATATGATTACCATCATTACCACTATCATTATTACCATTACCTAAACATTCCAAGGATTAGAAAAACTGAGTCAAGTTGGGATTGCATTATGGGACTGTTTAAAGGGATATGAAATAGATGCCATCTCGGAAATATGTCCACTTAAACAGGTCCAGAATGTAATGCCAACAGAATTCATTTTTTCATTCAACCTTGGAACAGTTATAAATAACATCACCATCACTACCACTAGCACAATCATCACCAACACCATCACCACCTCATCATCATCCTCATCACTATTACTATTACCATCACCATAACATCAATCTTAACTTTATCATGACATCATCATCATCACAACCACCACCACTACCATCACCATCATCATCATGGTCATCTTCATCTTCATCATGGTCACTTGGTCATCATCTTCATCTTCACCACCACCAACATCATCATCATCAAAATCATCATGGTCATCATCATCATGATCATGACCACCACCACTACCATCATTATCATCATCATGGTCATCGTCATCTTCATCATGGTCATCATCTTCATCACCACTACCACCACCACCACCACCATCATCATCTTCATTGTCATTATCATCATCAGCAGCAGCAGCATCAGCATCATCTTCAATGCTACCATAAAACCCTCCCCTCAATGTATTGATAATCTTCTTTCAGTTATGAGCAAGCCCCAGAATACCTTTATCCTACAGCTTTCAACAAGTGTTACAGTGTTGCCGTGGGACTCCTAAACACTGGTGCTCAATATGGAGTTGACGTAAAGAGGGTTATGGTTGGTGGGGATAGTGCTGGTGGAAATTTGGCTGCAGCTGTTACTCATACAGTAGCTTATGTTGGTGAAAAGCATTGTAGAAAACAGTATATAGCTGGACAGGTGAGCAGAATACCCCTCTCTTTACCTTGGGTAAAGTGTTTTCCCATTTCAGGCCAAGTGTCATTCTCTTGAGTATAAGATTCTTTTATTTGAGTTGAATCCATAGTCAAGTCATTTTTCACTTGCAATGGGTTTGTATTTCAGATTCTGATTTATCCATCCCTTCAAATGCTGAATTTCAGTCTGCCATCCTACATAGCAAATGAAGATGGGGTCATCCTCTCAAGGCGTGATGTAGCAGAGTTTGTGTCAGTGTACCTTACAGGAAATACTGATATGGTAGATGCAATGCTAGCTGGAAATCACTCCAAACATTTAGAAAACACTACTTATATGTCTTACTTCCAAACTGAGGAGATAGACGAGGGTCCCATAAGGGAAGAAGAAAGTGAGCTAGGTATTGATGATGAGGATAATGAAAAACAAAATATCGGAAAACCTTTTATTGAAATGACAGACTTAGCTGCTGGAGCCTTAATAGACATCAAAGGATCTCCATTGGTTGCTAAAAACTTCCGTGGTGTTTCTCAGACCTTTTTATTGTCAGCTGAGTTTGATCCTCTCAAAGACGAGGCATTTTTGTACGCAAAGAGACTCAAAAAAGCTGGTATAGATGTTGTTCATAAACATTATTTTTCCTTTCATGGGTTTGTGACTGTTACCAGTGAGCCTTGGCTTTATGGAACTGATGAGGCTAGCGAAGCTATTAAAGATATAGTGAGCTTTATAAATAGGATGAAGAAATCAAAGGATGAAGAACAAGAAGAAGAAGAAGAAGAGAAGCAAGAACAACAGGAAACCGAAAAATGAATTTGGTAAAATTTCTAAAAATAATAAATTTACAGACTGAAATTAAAAGAAATATGAAAATGTGTTGTTCTAGCGACTTTTCCCAAGCATAGCCGGTGAAGTAAAGTGCCAATCTAGAAGTTCCATTTCTTTTTTCTTTTGATTTTGAACCTTGATAAATAGTATTTTATAAGTGTTTTTATAAAGTTTGACGTTTAAAAATTTTATTTTGTAATCTAATTATTAAAAACGCAATATTTTGATAGACGTCCTGTTAAAAAAATATAGCATCTCTTGATAAAAATGCAATAGAAGTTTAATGAAGTAAAACTATCATCTTCAGTCTCATCTTCGTAGATTCGGGTTTTGGTTTTTCAAACTTGGAAACGATGAGGTAATAAGTTTGGTGAATGTGTGATTGATTAAAAAAACCTTGTTTTGTAATCTGTAGCAGATTACAAAACTTGCAGGAAAGCTGAAAACACAAAAGTATGGCTCCTTCAATGCATGTATTTTTCTTTTGTCTACACAGTCATTTGCAAGGAGCTGTATATCTTTTGCTTTGCCAGCGTGCAACTTTTGATTGACCATATATTAAGAATCAAGTTAGAGGTAGGCAATGGTAGTTTGTGCGCATTTCTTTTATTGATATTCTATTAGAATTTATGTACAAGTAACCCAAACTAACAATGGGCAAAACCAATGGAATAGAATTTCAGTTAATATTTTTCAACTCTTTTTAACGGAACCACTGTCAATCTTGTTGGACGAGCCTTCTTCGTTAGTATTCTTTTGTTCTTTCGGCGGCCGATCTCGGTCACGCCGATCTCGGTCTTTTCTCCTCGCTCGTTCGCGTTCCCGCTCTCGCTCTCGCTCACGATCACGATCACGCTCCCTTCGATCTGCCTTATCACGATCCCTATCACGATCTTTTTCGCGCCCTCTATCGCCACGTCTGTCACGCTCTCTGTCACGGTTTCTGTCACGAGGCTTGTCTTTCCCGTCACGCTCTCTGGTTTCCTTTCTTTGATTTTCCTGGTCTTTCTCCTTTGTAACTGCCTCTTTTCCTTTGTCAGGACTAGTCTTGGTGTCTCTTGGTTTTTCTAAGAACGGAATGATGCAAAATAGTTTTGAATAAAAAGCATCGATAGCCAAAATTGATTTCCAAGTCTCATGCAAAAAAAACCCTTGTACGTGACGTCAAAGCATCTCAATTTGGAGGACAAAACAATAGGTTTCCAATTTTCAAGATGTTGAAATTCTTTTGTTTTGTTCCTTAAATTGCAAAATTGAGTTTCTTTTGTACATGTACAAGAGGTCTAATGCACTGGTGGTTCCCCCCAAAGGAGAGTGTATCGTAGTTTTAAACAATATCAGTATTGTCATCACATGACAAAACGTACCTCGTTGATCAGTGTCAGATCGAGGCGGTCGAGGGCGTGGCTGGTAGATGGCTCTATCAGGACGATCCTATTTAAAAATCATGAAATTATCATCACTACCATTTTTTGTCCTCATCATTAACACCACCACTATAATCATCATCATCAGTCATCATCATCACTAAATACAAAATGATTTGTTTTGAACATAAGGAGTTGCGCTCTTGACACGGGTGAAAAACGCACTGCGCACGCTCGGAAACTCGTCGTGTTTACAAAAAAAACAAAAGATTGGAATTTCATTGGCGTTTCGAAAATCTTAAAAGTTAGAGCTTTTTGTAAAAAGTTAGAGCTTATTTTTTCCTAACACATTCCTTTAGCTGTCTTCTTTCCTTAGTAAAACTATACCAGAGAAATTTCAAGTATACTCGGAGTTATAGAACCATTGGAAAGTCCTAAGATTTTGCTTTTCATTTGAGTTTTCATTCGTAGTTTTGTTTGTAAATACGACAAAGTTCCGAGCATGCGCAGTGCGTTTTTCACCCGTGTCTTCGCTCTCACCTTGTTCTTCATGCGACTCATTTCCTTCTCTCGTTCACTTTCTCTCTTCGCCTGTTCGCGGTTCGTTTTTTCCGCTGATCCACGACTGTGAGCCTGGTCTTTTCTGTCCGTCTCCATCTTTTTTGTTTTCGTGCTCTCATCCTTTTCTTTGTCCTTGCTCTTGGCTGTATTTTCCTCTCGAAAAGAACCCTGAGAATCTTTGTGACTGCTCGGTCTGTTGTCGCGTCGTCGATCCGAATCCGAATATTTATCGCTATATCTTCGGCCTCGCTCGTCACGTCCTTTGGTGTCGGCACCTTCGCGTCTGTCTCGACGGTTCCCTCGTCTGTCATCGGCGCGACTGTTTGGCCGAGAAGAATCAGGATGGTTCTGAAAAGAAAAATATATAGATAAAGTTTAACATGGATGTAAACAAGAGTATATAAACTAGTTCATATTTTTCATTTTCTCGATGCAAATCTTTGAAAAAGAGGAAGTTTACTGGCTCGTCCCGAGCTGTCTAGAGGAGGCTAAAAATTCCTAGACTTGTTTCCAAGTTCCAAGAAATTGAAGCGAAGGAAGTTAAAAAGGGAAGCCAACGTCAAAGACGCCTGTGAGCCTGGTTGGGACTGCCTGTGCTTTATTCAGCGGGCGTTAACGTAATAGTACGGACACAATGCACTTTGCGGGAAGGCCAAAATATTCTATTCAAGTTTACTATAAGTACTTTGTCTTCTCGTTCTTTGGAATTTCTTTGTTTTCCATCTTTATCAGATGAAGCGGCCTGAAACAGGAACGAGATAACACTGAGTCACAAGACTGTATCAAGCATCGGATAACATGATCACGTGATTGTATCAGACTGTATCAAGCATCGGATAACATGATCACATGATTGTATGAGACTGTATCAAGTATAGGATAACATGATCACGTGATTGTATCAGACTGTCTCAAGCATCGGATAACATGATCACGTGATTGTATCAGACTGTCTCAAGCATCGGATAACATGATCACGTGATTTTATCAGACTGCATCAAGCATCGGATAACATGATCACATGATTGTATTAGACTGTATCAAGCATCGGATAACATGATCACGTGATTGTATTAGACTGTATCAAGCATCGGATAACATGATCACGTGATTATATCAGATTGTATCAAGCATCAGATGACATGATCACGTGATTGTATCAGCCAACCAACCTTGCTATCCTTCCCTTGTTTCTTGTCATCATCTCTTCTGTTTTGATCTCGACGACCAGAGTCACGATTATCCGTCCTCTTCCTTTAAAAATATCAACCAGAAATTTACTGTATAAGTATAAGGAATTATGATATGAGTTTGATAGACCTTCTAAGCTTGGGTGTAACATTTTTCCTATTTAAGACCATGTGTCATTCCGTAGAGTCTCGATTGCGCACAAGACGACGCACGAATATAGATCTAACTGAAACAAAGAATTTTATTCTCAAGAGAATGACACGTCGTTTGAAATAGGAAAATGTTACACCCAAGGAAATTGAATGTTACATGATAAAATTGGCATGTGACTATTTGTTTCAAATGACCCGCTACTGAAAGAGGATAAAGGATGGATGAATAATCAAATGGGAGGGTTATATCCTCATCTGTTCTAAATACTTACGAATCCCTATTTTTTTCTTCTCTTGGCACATTCTTGGTGTCCTTACTGGTTGATGTATTCTTCTTCAGGGTCTTAATATTAAAAAGTAGAAAATTTTCCCACTTATCTAGATTCCACAGTAGACAGTAGACTCTAAAACAATAATTATTATTGCATATTAAATCAGGAAAAGTGGAATCGCAATCATACCTTTGGCGCATCATCTTTCTCATGTCTTTTTTTCTGTATCAAGAAACAAAAACAATTTCATTTATGGAACTGAAAAGCAAACAGACTGACAATGTCGTGACCAATAGCATCAACCTTCACCACATCTAATAAACAATAATAATGACGGTTTGTTTTCAAAGAACCTATGTCTATGATTACAAAAAATATAAAGATTAATTAAAAATGTAATAATAAAAACTAATAATAAACCAAAGTTAATAATTCGTAAAAAGGTATAGATCTATTAATTTTTTTTCTAAAATGCTCAGTCCTGATCTGCAGTAAAATGTAATGGTATCCTCTCGAGGCTCTTGCTTTCTTAGGTGGTAACAGATCACTCAAGGGACTTCCTGAAGCAGCTACAAGTTACCCTCCAGAGCAGCATTTCATAATCATTCAAAAGATCTTGTACTGCTGTAACAATATGTTTTAAATATCCAAATTTTAATGTAAAAAAAATAAAATAAATTCTAATAAAAACTTCTTGATTGAAAAACTCACCCCTAAACCAAGCCTCGAACCTCCTCTACTACTGCGCTTCATTTTCAAGTATTCCAGTAGTGGTGTGCTTTTCTTTTCTGTATCTATAATATGTGATACATTACTCAGTTTGCATAGACTATAAGTATCAATCTGTGAAAGCATTTACAAAACAGAAACTAACTTTCTTTACGAGATTCCAGTTCCTCCAAGTGAGCCTCAATGCTGGGTAAAGGTTCAACTTCTTGTTCAAGAGAGGCAAGGAATGCCAAGTAGTCTTTATCTAAAATGAAAACAATGTTAACATGCTGTCTGGCTAATGATAATCCTCAGTGGCACTTGTCAAGCCAAGTGTTT
>OCZR010233411.1:236-16326 GCA_900234385.1 Anemonia viridis | reverse complement strand
CATTATGGTTGTCAAACCTTGTTCAATAGTGTTGTGCTTTGGATCTTTTCTGCTCTTCCTCTTAGGTATTCCTTGGTATGGGGCATACTCAACTACAGCTGGATAACAATGACCTAAAAATAGAGAATTCATCATCATCATCATCGTCATCGTCATCGTCATCGTCATCGTCATCCTCATCGTCATCGTCATCCTCATCGTCATACTCATCGTCATCATCATCATTCATCATCATCATCATCATTCATCATCATCATCCTTATCATATCATCATTAATCATAATCAACATGGCCATCATTATCAACATTATCTTTATCACTTGTAATAACCACCATCAGCCCTCGTCATTGTTATTAATAACCCTTGACCATCACCTTTTATCAATTACCATCATCATCATCATCACCTCCAACATTATAATGCAATCATGATCATTAATTAATGGTATTATCATCACCACCATCGTCAACAGTAAAGGAGGATTATGCATCCTGCCCAGAATCCTTTGCGCTAAATTTTCATCACTACTGATCAAGATGGCGGACATCAAGCATCACTATCATTGCCATCAACCATAATCATCATCAACCATAATCATCATCATCATCATATCATCACCATGCACTACCACCACCACCACCACCATCATCATCATCATCATCATCATCATCATCATAATCCTCATCATTATCATCAGTCATCATCATCATCAACACTTACCCCGTTCATCCGTAAACACATAGCCATCAAATTCATCTCGGAATTTAATAATGTCATCAGGGTTTTTGAAATTAATATACGCTCTTGAAAAGAGAGCTGGACCAAAACTGCAAAACAAACGGACAAACAAACAAACAAATTAGCCTGTCAAGCATTACTTGGAGTACTTGCTATCTATAGCCTTACCTCATTTGGCCCTCTACGAAATAAAAGAAATCGTACTCTGGAATCGAGCCCAAACATTCTTTCAACGTTTCCTCTTTCAAAGAAGGCGGTAATCTTCGTAGAACTACCTGCAAGTTGTAAACAATCCAAAAGTATGCAACACATACCTTGATTAGTAAGATTATTTGTTTATTACAGGATAAATAAGCTGACATAAAGTGTAATTTGGTTGTCATAAAACCGAAATATCAGCGAAAAAATATAAGTTAACCGATAATTTTTTCAAAACTTGGACAAAAACTTGGTTTCCTTTTCTTTATATCGTCATGTAGATTTTTAGGATTCTAAATCACATGTACCTTGGTCGAGAAAAGACTCTTTTCCTTCCTGGTTTTAGAGGAGACTTTCGCTTTTTCCACATCAGGTTTGCCCATCTTTCTCGCCATCAAACAAAACCTTCCTCGTCAACAACAGACGGCAGCCATCTTGGATCCTCTGTGAGGCCCAGGACTCATCGACCACCTGATTGCTCAGGACACCCAAAAATACTCGTACCTTATGTTTTTCGCGAGCTGTGACAAAATTAAAAATAACTCGGTGATATTGATTCTTTTTAATAAATCTTACATACAATGCTTTGTTTTCCGCGTTTGACGTCAAATATATTATTTTGAAATTTCTTCTTTTGAATGAAATTTGACGTCAAATGGAGAATTAAGCCTTGTGGGATTTGTTACAATGATTCCTTTTTTTGTGAAATAAGAAATATTTTTACCACTATTATTAGTAATATCTTTGCTTGAAATTATGGATATTAAGCTTATCGTACTGGGAAAAACGACTTCCGGGTCCAAAACGAAAAGCGATTTTTTTCTTACTTTTCTTCCTGACAGGATTGCTGTCCAAATTTCTAATTATTTGAAGTAAAGCTTTCACTATTGGAAAGATTTTTTCGCTATATTTTAGGATTTTAGCAGTTTAGGGAGCATGCAGTTGGACCCGGAAATACGTCACAGGCAACGTTGTTTGGTGAAGGGGGGAGGGGGTTAATGTTGGGATGCCTGTGGTGGATTATCAGCGCCATCTTGTTTTACATTTTCACATGACTCTTGAATGTCATCTCACGTGAGTTGAAGAATTTTGCATTTTTTCTACGTATATTGGACTTCAACCTCGCTATTCAACCATATCGTCGATGGAAAAGAGCGTCAAGATGAAGAAAAAGGTTCAGAGAAACTCTTTTGTGACTTTTTAATGCTTTATTTTACGATACAGTTTTTGGAGTTTGAGTAGTTACAGTTTTGTGTGACGAAATGATGACATTAGTTCGGTCAATCATTTTGTATTTTTCTTCCCATCTTGGGGAATATTGTAGGTACTGCTTATGGGCAAAAGTGGCTCTGGTAAGACCAGTATGAGGTCTATTATATTTGCTAACTACATTGCTCGAGATACGAGAAGACTAGGCGCAACAAGTGAGTTACTTCTTACCTTCTTTTTTTCTATCTTGTTTCAGCATGTAACCTATCCTTCCTCTCTCCATTTAGTAACTTTACTTAACTTACTTTTGTTATTACTTTAGTTGACGTGGAACACTCTCACGTGCGATTTCTTGGGAATCTTGTACTCAATCTTTGGGATTGTGGAGGGTAAGTAGTGTGTTTAATCATTGACGAACATAATTTGTGTAAAGTATTTTGAACTCTAAGCTTATATTTTGCAAGATTTTTGTACAAATAATTCTATAGGTCTGAAGAGTCGTATCTTATGCCTCTTTTAACCTTATTTATACAAATAAAATGTGTGTTCTAAGAATTATACTTATGTATAATATATAATGTGTGTTAAGAATATTATGTATAATTTGTATAATTATTACTGTCTGAATTTAAGGATTATGCAATCCTATCTGCAACATATATTTTTTTTACCTTTATCAACTATTTCAAAAAAGGTTGTCATTGCCAAAGGCCAAAGGTGATAGGGGATAGATTATTCCAGGAATAAAATGGCTTTGTGGACTTCAAATAATGACGGAATATCTCCATAAAATTTCTGTGTTATTGACGAGAATCTATCTTGGATCTTGAAATGACCTATCTCCTATTTCTTATTGCCTGTTGCTCTGACAATCTTGTTTGAAATAGCTAGGTATATACATGAGGAACAAGTACATGTATTATCTCATGAGTAAATGACGACCAGCACATAATACCCCCCACTGTACCTAATTTTGTCTCATATGATCAAAGATCTGGAGGTTGAATTATCTTAAATTGTTTGAGATATTTCTGCTGTTCTTTCGCTGTTCTCGCATCATCATTCAATAATATCAAAATAATCTATACGACAGGCAAGAAGCATTTATGGAAAACTACTTTGCAAGTCAGAGAGACAACATTTTTCGCAATGTAGAAGTCTTGATTTATGTCTTTGATGTGGAGAGCCGTGAACTTGAAAAAGACATGCATTATTATCAGTCATGTTTGGAAGCCATTCTTCAGAATTCACCTGATGCTAAGATCTTTTGCTTGATCCACAAGATGGACCTGGTACAAGAAGATCAAAGAGACTTGGTAAGCATTAGTTGGTTCTCAGATGATGTGTTGACAATAATAAATTCAAATAGAAAACAAAACATCAAAGATTGGTTAAAACCAAACCATCCCAAAGGTAGAGTTTACAATGCTTTTCATATTACTACTCCAGACTTCTGGTGTTTTGACTTCATCAATCATATTTATAATTGATTGCTAAAGAAATTCATGTGTGAAAATGGCTGTCTGGCAAAAGGAAATTTCCTTATCCCTTAATTGTAATGAACCCGGTCTGTTGTAAGTTTGATTTATGCCAGACAACAATAGTCAAGAAAATATTGGAGTAAGATAGGTTGCAGAAATATGAAGATTACTGTATTAGGGCCAACAAACACATGCCTTTAATCTCACTGGCAATAGTTCCTTCTTGGTTAAGTCAATTTGAGTTATTAAAGAGAATAATGCACCCATGTCCTACAGGAAAGCCTGCTCAAAAATAATGAGAATTCCTTAACCTTTATTTCAGATTTTTAAGGAGAGAGAGGAGGATCTGAAACGTCTGTCAAAGCCGCTTGAATGCACTTGTTTTAGAACATCAATCTGGGATGAGACACTGTACAAAGCATGGTCTTCTATTGTCTATCAACTGATACCAAATGTCACACAACTGGAACAGAATCTAGAGAATTTTGCTTCTATTATTGATGCTGATGAGGTGTTGCTGTTTGAACGAGCTACTTTTTTGGTATGTACGACAATGACAGGGACCAACGATTCTGAGAGAAACCCTTTCAATGTTACTGTTACGTGGTATGCACACATCCAGGCTACAATCCATTTCTAAAGGCCATATCACATGTAAAATAATTCGTGCAACATGTCTCATGAAAAAAATGTTTCATGTTGCACACATAATTTGAATCAATGGTGAATGGATGACTGGGGCTTGAGCATGTGCTCAATTCACAAGTAGCACAACCATGCAAATGTTATACCAATTGTTGCAAAAAGTAGGAGTCGATTCTACTTTTCGTGTGAATATTGAATGCTTAGAACTGTGGTGGAATAAGGTTAGATGTGTTATTATCACAGTGAATGATTTTTAAGGAGAGATTTTTACTTTTCGTGAAGCAAAAATTTGAAAAATTCAAGTTTTATGAGAGGATGTCAAACATGAAAAACACTCACGCAACATGCAATAATGAATTGAACAAGAAATCATAGCGTGTGACAGAAGTCCTTGATTCACAGTTTATTTGTTTTTGACTGCATAACTACATTATTTTGATGCAATTCTTATGCAGATATTATTGTCTGTTCTTAGTGAAGTATTTCACTAATTTTACTGATTCATTCCAGGTTATATCATTCTGTCAGAGAAAACCACACAGAGATGTCCATAGATTTGAGAAAATTAGCAATATCATTAAGCAATTCAAACTTAGTTGTAGGTAAGAATAATATTCTGACTCTATTGACTCTTTTCACGCGGCGGCCATTTTTATTCCCATGAGAGCAAAAACCATTGTTTGGAGCGTTTCCAAGCGAGGTCCAGGTTATCCCATGGGATTCAAACCTATTGTTTTAACCAATATGGCCGCCGCGTGAAAAAGGTCAATTAGCTACCTTATCATTAAGAAAAGAATTGAAATGATTTTTCCTATTATTTCTAGTAAGTTACATGCACACTTCCAAAGTATGGAGGTCAGGAACACTGGCTTTGCGTCATTCATAGATGTGTTCACACCCAACACATATGTAATGGTTATCATGTCAGATTGCTCTATACGTAAGTAGAAATGATTTGAATATAATACACAGAATAATAGTAAGACCATATTCGTGATGTTACAATGTTTTCCCATTTCAGACCATGTATCATTCTCTTGAGAATAAGATTCTTTGTTTGGGTACATGTATATCCATATTCATGTTCCTTCTCATGCGCAACAGTTAAACGAAGAAATTAAAATGATATTGTAGGGAATGACACATAGTCTTTAATGGGAAAATATTGTAAAAATTGTTGTGTGAAGATTTTAAAATTTTTTTTCCTTATGTATTTTTGAAATAACTAATTTTCTATATTATTCATTTAGCATCAGCTGCCACTCAAATCAACATTAAAAATGCACGACAACACTTTGAAAAGTTGGAAAAAACACCTTCAGATGGATCACATTCATTGAGAGGAAGATAGAAAAAATGGGATGTACTGGAAGTGGAAAAATGAATACTGTTTAGGTATGAGTCAGTGTATACAGTTTACATTCCTTTATTTCACACAAAAATTATCAAAATGCTAAAAACTGTAAAAGAATTTGATGAAATATATAATTATTAAGTACAGTAGTTAGGTGTAGTTTGCGATTTCTAGGTTTGATGTCGCATCAATCCGGTTTCATTTTGTTCTCTTTCTGGTTCTGAGAATCTACATTGAGTACGCTATTGTACTTTCTGATGGTATTTACACAAACTCATGGTGCTGCTGCATTCTACAAATTTTTAATCCCAAGACAAAAAGTAAAAAGATCTCCAGGACATATAATACAATAGCTTGAAAGCACCAGATGAGGGTTAAAGAAATTCAGCAACGATCTTGTGGATCAGAAAATTTGGTTATCATACAGTATCTTTCGAAGCCTTCAGCTTAGAATTGGTTGTACAAACATTGCTGTCCAGGAGAATTAGGAAGGGAATTTTAAAAGCTAGATATATTGGAGATGAGAGCATCTTGTCCATATACATGTATATTTCATATGGCAAGGAATAAAGTAGATTAAGCACAGATAAGTTGACACTATGCCAATTAATCTTCCTTAGGTATCTACTGAAAAACTCTAGGTGGAAGAATGTAAAAAAAACTTTTAGTTGAAAAAGACCTTTCCTGTTACTAAATCTTTTTCTCTGTTGTGATGTTTTTTATCGCTCTTTTCCCTTCCAATTGAAAGATATTTTATGGTTTCTGTGATTGTCCTAGTTTATGGATTACCAGGGAATTATTTGAGCATCTTTTCTCCACACTTTCGGCAGAATATGATGTCATCATGTGACATGAAACCACAATTGTAACAAGGAATTGATTTGATCTTATGAACTTCCGTTGACCCAGGCAGGCGTGACCCAACCACTGTACGATAAGCTCCTGCAGAGGGAATGTTAGAGAAGGTGCACTTAGTATGAGGGAGTAGAGCCACTGGGTTGTAGATTTGGGTATGTGCCAGGTGTGATGGCAGCGGCACCTGCAATCGTGAAGGCCTTGGAGGAATGTCCTTATAAATCAGACTAGATTTTTGACTTGGGTGATGATTGCCCTGTTTGTTGATGGTGACTTCCTGGATGGATGAGTCTCGGTTCTGCAGAGGACTGGGGCCACTTGTTTGTTGGTTGTCATGGTCACTCGAAGAGTGTTGGGGTTGTGAAGTTGCTAGTATACACTCAATTGCCTGGACAATATTGTTACCACACCCCATCAGTACCAGCTCCAAGACATGTCGCCTGAAGGAAGGGAAAATCTTGGCTAGAATTTCAATAGGTTTCGGATTTTGTCCTGGCTCCAGAGCTCCAAAACGTCTTCTTAACAAGTTGACGGTGTAATCAAAATCTTCCTTGTCACGGAATGAGGGCTGGCACGCTTTACTGAAGTATGTCCCATGGTTTTGACATAGGGACGTTTTATTGCATGTTATCACGTCACCTGTAGGTTCTGGTCCCCTTCTTGTCTTAGCCTGTGGTTCTTCACCACCAGATAGGAAATCTAACGAACTGTTTTCGCTGCTTCTCTCACGTTTGACTTGCCTTGGATAGGTTGCCTCACCGTCAAGTTTTCCTAAAGAAAATTAAAGAGTAAAGATAAAATAAGAAAAGTTTTCCAAATTTTAAGAAATCTAAGAATAAGTAAACTTTTTATGCTTTCAGTATTTTTGTATATAATGTTTTTAATTTTAATTGATACTTAATTATTCAATGGCAGTTAAATGGCTTTTCCCACCTTTTTTGACTGACAGTTGAATGGCTTTTTCTTATTGTCTCTATTGACTTTTAAATGGCTTTTGGCACCTTTATTAACTGTTAAATGGCTTTTTTCATGTTGCTCCAAACAGTTGAATGGCTTTTCTTATTCAAAACTGTTATACATCTGATTTTATAAAAAGAAGTCTTTATAAAATTCTGTACTAAAATCCTAAGCACCAAGAGCTCAGTTCTACCCCTTTCTCTATTCCTTTAAGCAAATTTCTATGTAATCACAGGAACTGATTCAATATAGCGTCGAGTATCACATAAAAAGATTAAATTTAAAGTCGATCTTTCAAATCTAATTAAAAGCCGAATCACGAGTTTACCCAGTCTGCTGGTACTGGTCGCTTGTAACCCTCTTATTACTGGGTACACAAACTCTTTAAAGAAGGAATGAACAAGATTTCTGGTTGTAGTTTTTTAATTAACAACAGGTGGTTTGGAAAACAGCTTAATTGCACCTAATTATAATTGTTTCTTGTAATTATTTCTTGTTATTGTTTATTAAGAGTTTTAAAGAATTTAAAGAATTAAGAAAAACTGAAGAAACTGAGAAACGCGATATATATGGATATGAAATATATCTGTACTGTAATCTAGTTGGCGTTTTTCGGAATTACTGTTCCAAGAACATTTGTGACAGAACTCTGTTTTAAAGTGAAGTGTTTGTCTTGTAAGACTTCAAAACCATGTCAGTTTTTGACAAGGAATTAAGAAACCTGTTGGAATTAACACGAGGTTCCCACAGTGGTGGTCTATTTTTTGGTACTCTTTAATTGACCAAATTTCCAGGTATGAACGAATCACGAGTGTCTCATTTAACCCTACTTGTAGCAAATTATTGAGCTATGTACCTACTTGGCCTTGGTGACAGGATGAGCGACAGATTCAAGTCTTTGTTTTTCAGAAAACGCGCAACAAAAGGAGTAAACCTCGAGCGTTCCTAATTCCCTGTCGCTTCCAAAATCTAGAAGTATTTAACGCCTTTGATTAATTGCAATGAAAGCGATAGATTAACGGCAACTTTGTTTTACTTGCGCTCGGCACTTGTGGGTTGAGATAATGTAAAGGGAATTCAGCTAGAATGTTGCGAAGTATTAAACAAAAAAAAGTATCAGAAATGAAAACGCATGCAACCCCGAAGTCCGGAGGTGTATGTTAAGTAAAGAAAGAAAGAAGGAAAAAAAAAGAGAGAACAAACAAACGATTCTACTTGAATAAGGCACCGTACTTGGAGGGATTAAACAAGGAAGGTGGGGTTAAACATAAGCTTTTGTTTGTTAGAGAACACGTTTTTCCGGCACATTGTAACTCATAGGGCTTTCCATTTATTTGTTAATATTTTATGCTATAATTTACTCATCGAACACCCTTTCATTATCACAATATAACAATTTAGAAATATGAATTAACTTTACTGGTTCGTAGAGTGCAAACAGTAAAACCGTAAAACATAGTTTTACGAAATTGTACAATTTTATGCAAATTCTGTTATTTTCTATTGTTTAATTAGCACTATTTTGTGCTATTTAGTAAATTGTATTTCACGGATATTCTCTTTGCACTCTAATCGTAAAGATAATCAAATAAAAATAAATTCCCAAAAAACAATTTATTTTAAAACTTAGCCATGCCACCCGGTGTTTGAATGTCACTCAAGGTCCCTAGAACGAGATTTGGAAATGAGCATAAAAGAAGCACTAATGTAGAATGAATTTCAGAGAAACAAGGCAACTTAGATTCAGTTTTTCATCTTGGAGACAGTGATTTCTGCCTTTTTAAATTGGTTCGTGACCCTTGCTACTGCGCATCCATTTCGCGCATCTTTTTTTGATCATTTATCTTAGTGATTTTCATCCTTATATTATGTCAATTCGAAACCACCTCCACAATTAACCTAGAAAACCTCGAATTCGATTGGAATAGATTCTAAGTACACACACAAAGAAAAACCACCAAATAACTGAAACATACATGTGAGCGGTCATTTAGGTACTAGAACCCAGTCCTGCTTGGACAAGAATAGTGATTTTTGCTCAGAATTAAAAAAAATTGACTCTGAAGAAATCTTGTTTAGTAGCACGGTATTTTTATCTTTTCTTTGTGTTGTCTTTCGATGGAAAATTTAAGTAATTTTGAACAAGGAAAATGAAGACAAATTTATTACAGGATCTATGATGATGAGTAGAGTTGCGGGCCGGCACTGATGAACACGTTTTTCGTTTTTCGCTGTTTTTAAAATGCATTCATCATCTAACACATTTATTCACTCTAACGACTTGACTATTTGAATTAAATTCTGCTGCACGAATAGCAACTCTGTACAGGAGCCACTGCTTAATCAGTTCCATTTTTTTTCTTTATTTGTTTATTTAATTGTAACGAAAACTGACTAAATAATAAAAAAGCACCTAGTAGTGGATTCAACTTTGAAGAAACTTGTGTAACGATCTGGTAACCTAGTTTCCAAGGTGGGACAGTTAAAAAAAGTGCATCTTGTACAGACTCTATTTTTTTAACTTTTTTACTAAATAAAAATGTTTCAAACAAAACATGTTACTCATTTTTTCAAGCGCAAATTTCGTTGGATTTAATCTTACCTTTTGTTGCTTCGAGTATATTATCACATGTTAGAGTATTAATAAAAGATCTTTGTGCTTGTCGGCCATTACCCACATGAAACTCGAGGGGACGTCTGGTTCCCATCTCACCATCCAACAGGACCTCATGGTCTTGCACACTTCTTTTCCCGCTGATATAATTCCCTTCAGAGTCGGCTTGATGTCCACTCAGATTTTGATACCTTAATAGTGCTACTCTCGATGCTGTGATTCGCTGCCTTTCTGCTATGAGGATACATTTGGAACACGTGCAGTCCCGCCATTTGCAGTAGTGTTTATGACCCTTGAGTTGGGACTCTACACCATGGTTTCTACATCGGGCGCATTTAGGATGCCTTGAAAAATTCTTCTTTGATGCCTCGGAATCCATCATTAAAACGCTTTTGGTCACTCTTCGAGTGTTATAGATCAGCTCTCCATGCTAGGTCGTTCTATACCACTTAGCTTGAATCTGATTGGCTGAAAACACTGGGAGGTGCTATGAATATCCAATCACTAAGCACTATAGATGTGGAAGCACTGGACTAGAAATACGCCACATCAGTTTCAACCATCTTGGAGTTTTGGTGGAAGTCCATTACATTTGTTCGATTCATTTTCAAACATCTTTTAATTAAATGCAACGCCAATTTCAAGAAATCGGACAACGAATCAAACAGGATCGAGATAAATACTCGCATTAAAAAATGGTTAAAAGAGTTCAGAGTTTCTGCGCGCGCGTGCTGAAATTGATGATCCGAGACGAAACAGATCTTTTGTCGGCTTTTATGTTTTCTGGCGAAAATACGAATAATTACATTCCTAACTCCAAAGTCATGCTTCATATTGCGATCTTATAATATAACCGGCTATGATGTTTGGTTGTGGATATATCAATCCTGATTCAAACTAGCAACACCGCATACCGCAAGCGCAGATAGTGCAATGTATTGCTGGCACGTTTTGTGTTTGTACTCTACCACAATTTGACTTTCGTACTTATTCAGGTTCGTATTTCATGCTTTTCTGGCATGGCTTTGAGGTGTAAAGAAATTCTGCCGGGCACATCCAGATGACTAATCAGTACAAAAAATACCTGACTGGCTAGCTGAGGCCATTGTTTTGTCTTTTTTAGTGCCACCAAACATGTAAAATCAAATATCATTACATTTTATCGAACGTGTTGTGTGTTTTTTACCTGCTGTTTTATTTGCTTGCGAATATGTCTCAATAGCAAATCTTGCAATCTCTGCCTGAATAAAGATATTCACTGGACAAGAGTTACCCAGTGTAAAGAATAGGCCAAATCGGCTAACGCTCTTCTATATGTATGTATGTAATACGGATGTGTGTATGTATGTGTGTATTCCCTTCGGTTTTGAATTGGGTGGCAACGTACATAGCAATGCGTTGGCGGATTTAGTCTGTTTGTAAAAGTATTATCCGTTGGATAAGAATTTATCCGGTGGGTAGCGCTGTTCAGGCTTTTTACAACAAACAGGCTCCTGATGATCGAGCAGTTGGTGATTAGGTTCACTTATCTTATAGTACCAAGTTATTGTCAAAAAGGTCTATGAAAAACGACGTATCACGTGTTGATTTTGTTATGAACTGAGAAGAAGAATAAATATGAACTCTACTAATACAATCATAATTGCTGGTATCGTGAAGCATTTATAGGGAGTTTATTAGATATCACGTGACATTTCTTTGGGTAGCAAAGTCGTAATAGCTCAATCTGGCTTATACTCTACTTCAATAGTTAAGTCATCCATCAGTTAATCACTGGACATATACACTAGTAATCTACGCTCTCCAGTGTACCTCATTCTACCATGTCTGGCTTTAAGATTGTCAAGAACCAGAGTATCACTTTTCTGCCATTCGAATCCCACGGTACACTTCCATCCACTCTCCCGGATGTGTTGGATCACTTCCGGTTCAATCTCGGTCCCGTCCCCATAAGTAGTATGAGTGGGATAGTGAGTGTCCGACTCAAAGGTGGCACCTTCAAACATGGGTGAGTTCGTTAAGTACGTAGAGTGGTGTGCGCAAGCTTGGTTGAACCAAACTTTTTCGCCTGTTTGTGGATGGTAGATGGTCGCTGGTAGGTTGTACCGGTAGCAGAGACTGCCATCTTGGTTCCATTTGTAAGTAGATTTTGTTTCTCGTAAAACTTCTTCAACTTTCTTTGGAGAGAATAGCGGATGTTAGAATTTGCCGTGTTCTTACCAGGATTTTGTTTCAGGGGGTCATGGGGCCCACCAACCCTCAAATTTAGGGGCTATCCAGAAGATTGGCTCGGCCAATCCCTAAGTTTTTCTTTCAAAGGAATTTCTTCTAAAAGACTAGTCCCAGACCTTCGGGGAGTTAAATCCAAGATGGCGGCTATAAAGTTCGTTTCTCAGTAATGTTTCACATTGACTTTCGCATTGAATTTCGACCATACTGTGATTTTTTATTTCAAAAAAAAAAAACGTTTTAACTATTCATGGAATAAGAAAAAGCATTTTTGAAAAATTAATGCGCCCTTACATGGAGTCGAATTTAGCGGGATCCTTGACTTTTTGCGGGAATCCCGCGAACGCACAGCCTGGCGCGCGAGAATACTGCACGAGGCTATCAAACTCATCAAATTAACTTTTTTTAACTGTTTTTTAGTTACGCTTCTTACTTTGCGATCGTTGGTACCGAACGATTGTTGCCACGTGGGAAGGTAATTCTTGATTCCATCGGGTTGAGTCCGGATGTAACAAACTTGCTTCTCCTCGAATTTTTGGACTACTTGTGGATCGATTAGTTGTAGTATCTCAGAGTTCCTGGTAATCGGCGTTATTCCTCCACATCCCTCTCTTGGTGGTATATCGCAGTAAAATATTACCTGTAAAATAAATCCTAATCGTTCATGATGATACAATACCAGTTTGGGGCGTTTTGACCTGAATACGATCTGAAATAGCCGAGAACCATTGTTTGGCTTCAATAAACTCCAAGAGACTTTTTAGAATGTTTGTAAAAGAAGCCCTACTATTTCAGTAGTGTTGAGCAAGATCGCTGATCTTATTTTAACGCTTCAAGAGCGAAAGCCAATGAATGAAAACCAGGCTATTGTTGCGTTTTAAGCTTAACTGGTTAAAGTGAATCGTAAACTGGGGTATTAGTTTGAACGGGGCCTAAATAATCGTGTCCATGTTACCTTTCTTGGATACACTGGTAGGTACGACATCTCGTTGTGAGGCTCCATATTGTTAGCCTTATCTTCTAAAGTAGATACATAAGTCATAGCATCTTGATCAACCGTTGGTCTATACCCCGTGCCACCTTCGTATCCCATGGGAGTATAACCCAGAGCATTTGTAAACAGCGAGAAATGTTCTCCGGTAAACAGAGGAAGTCCTCGAAACAACACCGCTCCGTACTTTGGTAACTCTTCATCCAACAGCTTCCTGCACTGTTGAGCCCACTCTCTGACAGACAACTGGTCAGCGTGCTGTACTTTGTAAGCTTGTGGAAGACCTTGTCGAGGGACCGCTAGGAACTCTGGGAATCCTTCACCGTCGGCACCGGGAAGATGTTTGATCCCTTTTAAAGGGTACTTTTCCTTTGCAGCGATTTCACGAGGATCGAGTGGTGAGAAAAGGTCATCTTGATGAGATGCTTGGAAGGTCTGATATGATCTGACAATAAAGGAAAAATACACCAATCGAATCATGCAATTTGAATTTCGACCTTCCCGACAAGTCCCAACAGACTTCGTGCCCAGGGGGTGAGGAACGAGTGACAGAATGTTATACCCCTGGGTTCCCGAGGTGGATAACTTGATACATTAATGTATTTGAGGATCTTTTTGAATAGTTTATTCCATATTTATTCTCATTATTCCATTACTCATGACCGAAAAGTTAAACTATACCATAAATTACCCATCTTGCATCATTAGGGACCTTAAGCTCTGCAAAATCTACGACGACGACGTCAACCGGAAGTGCAAATAATTTCACTTTGGGATTTCGCTTCATCAAAGTCTGTCTTCCATGTGGATGAGTTGACTTTACTAACAACGTTTTGAATGAAATCTCCAATAAACAGAACCCCAAAGTGAAGTTATTTACGCTTCCGGTTGACGTCGTCGTCGTAGATTTTGCAAAGCGTCCCTGTTAATGTAAACAGAACGGAAATCAAGTTTTACTTACTTCTGTCGAAAGAAGCCAACTATTGTTATATTGTACCAGTGTTTGGTTGCTGGAAACCTTCGCAAATGTTTCACAATTGACGACTGTCGCCTGGAGACTGAGAAGAACGACAAAGCCATTATGCTAGCATCTCTACAAACCTTGATATACATGCTGAATATATCAGTCAGATATAGGTACTACTGAGGTCACGAGTTTGTCTCGTGTACTGACGTGAAAAGGCAATATGATAACGTTTTTGTGAAGTCGATCGTGTCGGTATGTTGTAAAACCTGGACTTGTAAAACCTGGACTCGACTGACAAAACCTGGACTTGTAAAGCCTGGACTTGTAAATATTCAGTGTCCTATTTATGATTGCTTGTTGAAAAGAAGGGCTAATTAACAATTAGACCTCGAGTCCGAATGGTACTGGGCCCTGGTTCTGATAGGGACGTGCCGCTGGACCTTTCGAACCCTGACCCCATTTAAGACACCTAAATTCTCGAAAACCATACCCTATATAAGACATGATGGCATTTTAGGGACCCTATTCAAGACAAAATATTGCAAAATATCGCAACAAATATCTCTTTAATCTCCCAAGGAAATATTGCAACCCGGCCTGGAATACGACATATGTCAAGAAATCAACCCCTATTTAAGACAAATTCTCATAAATTCTATACCCTGTCTAAGACCAGTGGAGCAAAAAACCCTACCCTGACTGGCGACACTGATGTACTAGCGGAAATATTGAACATTTTTTAAAATTTGACATGACATTTTGATCCGCTGAAGTTATGCCGGTACCCATTCCTGTACCAGATGATGAATTTCTGGCAGTAAGATTCAAAACTCTTCCCAGTCTTTAAATGCGTTGTATAATATGATGGACAGATTTGCATAAAGAAATGAAAGAAATTTGAAACTAATTAACACGAAAATAATGAATTCACTATCTGCAAGCAAAAAATACACCATGTAAGTATGAGCGTCCCCTAAAACAACTTCATGCAACGCCATTTATTTCAGAATGTTGTAAGAGTCTCCACCTGTAACAACGAACATCTATTTTCTTGCATGCGCGAATATAATCTCGGGAAAAAAAGAAAGAAAGAAAGAAAAAAAAAGTAACTGTCTCTTGTAATCTTAATTTGCTCCTCAATGTATCTCATTCCATCAGTTAATCACTGGACATATACACTAGTAATCTACGCTCTCCAGTATACCTCTTTCTACCATGTCCGGCTTATGGTCTGCTCATTTCATCGGCTAGTCACTAGACATATAGACTAGTAATCTACGCTCTCCAATATAACTCATTCTACCATGCATAACCTTCAGATTATCGAATACTATCATATCCGTCCTCTTCCACTGTACACCCACAGCACACTGCCATTTGATCGCCCGGATGTGCTGGAGTACTTCCGGTTCAATGTCGGTCCCGTCTCCATAAGTAGCATGGGTCGGGTAATGAAAATCCGACTCAAAGGTGACGTCTTTTAACATTGGTGCGGTGTGGTGTTTTATATAAGAACTATGATGAGCATCATATTGGTTGAACCAGACCTTCTCTCCTGTTTTTGGATGACGGGTGATAGCTGGTAGATTATACCAATAGGAAAGACTGCCATCCTCATACCACTTGTAGGACAGTCCATTGGCTTCTAACTGCTTTTCAACCTCCTTTAAAAAATTAGGTAAGAGATTAGTTAAGGAAATGATATACAAGTTAAAACAAATATTTCTACTACTACTACTGCAGCTACTACTGCTACTACTCCTGCTACTACTCCTGCTACTACTCCTGCTGCTACTCCTGCTGCACCTCCTGCTGCTACTCCTGCTGCTACTCCTGCTGCACCTCCTGCTA
>OCZR010232100.1:0-13086 GCA_900234385.1 Anemonia viridis | reverse complement strand
GCGCTTTGGAGCACAACCTAATTTCCCTAGCAACCATGAATTTCTATGTCAGTACACCCTTAAAATTAAGTTTTCATTTCTCATACTTTTTGTTATGTAAACAACAGGCTTTTATTAAGACAAATAATAATAGCACTAGTAGGAGATGTCAAGTTATCCTTCAAAAACAAAAATGTACCTGAGTGTGTATTTTTTGGTTTCCCTTTGAGTGAGGAGGGAGGTTCTAGATGCTGAGGTAGGTGTTGGTCGTGTGTCAAGTGCAAATGTATTGGCACATTGTGGCAAATACAACTAATTTGGGGAGGGGTTTTCTAGAGGAAAGAATATGATATCACATATTGGAACTATAAACCTTGATATCTCCAAGATGGATAACTCAAATCATGTAAAAGTATTTTACCATTCACTTGATTTAGAATCAGTACTTAAAATATTGAGTTAGGGGCCATAGGCACAATTAGAGCTAATAGTAACGGAAAAGGGTGTGATTTAATGTGATATTTGCCAGCAACAAACAAGTTGCACAACACGATTGTTTGCATTTAGTCTGGCAACAAATAGGTTATGCCAATCCCCAAAAACGTTTAGGAAGATTTCAGATGCGCAGACCAATTCAAATTGAAAAGCTAAGCGCTAATGTTACGTTAATTACAGAAGAAACGGCCAAACACTTCAAAGACCTTTTTACCTTCGTTGTTTGCTGTGCCCATATCAGACCACGTGATGCCACTCTTGAGAGTTGATTTTTTCAAGGGAAAGGGTCATGTGGTCTGAAATGGGTAATTTGCACACGAAAGTAGAGGTCAAATTTATTTCTACTCAAGGACTGAAAAGTTGTCCTGTTCATCATTTACCTGGAGCGCACGTGCATTTATTATAGCTAGCCAGCTGTTCTGTTATTATTCATGCTTTCATTTTGTAAAGGAAACGGAAACGTTTGTTGTAAGTCATTAGGTCCATTAGCCTTCTAACAAAATAAGACACAGCACCAATTATGCTTTTATTACAGACACCTCTCATTACAGTTATAATAACGATACAATAGCTTCTCATAGACATGTTTACTGTTTCAACCATCCTCAAGGAAGAATCAATAAGAAATTAAAATCTCTATTCTATAAAATGGATAAAACGGCTTCAGAGCGGTTTTCGTATGAATTGGAAACGAAACGACAAGTCTGTAGCCGTACTGTTGCCGCAACTACGTGTTGTGATTGCATGAATTAGAGCAGTTTTCGTATGACTGTGAAAACAGCACGGTCACGACAAAGCACGGTTACGGCAGAAATTTCGAATGTTTTTATAGAAATCACGGCAATGACAATGACACGGCACGGCGCGGTACGTTTCACGCTCATACGGAATCTGCTCTATATACGAGACACTGGCAAGCCATTTTAATGTTATGGAATGTCGTACCATGTAATGTCTGTGAGCCAGTTACGGTGTTTTCCGCTTATACGAAAACCGCTTTACTCATTTTAAAGCATTTTCTCCACACAAATACACCCAGTGTTCGTCGAGTTTCAAAATGTTGTCATGACCATACGTTATGATTGAATTAATAAAAAAATCTTTTTTGTATGTCCTGTATGAAGCCCACGGAGACTACTAACTTAGTTCTTGTTACAAGGAAATAAAAAAAAAACATAAAAAACGTAGCGTTTTACGTTTTTTGTAGTACATGCATAAATATTTCAAAAGCCATTTCCTCAGCTTTGTTCCCCCTAGGAGTCCTTATTGCCGCCAAGTCCTCTTTTATGCAACAGAAGGTGGATCACCGGAAGTTTCCGTCAGTGCCTGGTTGATGGAAGATTTGTGGATTCTTTCGAGTTTCTTCTTTGCGCCACGGTACAAGTTTAGACCAATGACCCCAATAAAGTAAGGAGCTGGAAGCCACATTAGGATAATGCACAAATAATCTGCAACGGAGTATCCCCTATAGTCTATTAATGTTAATGCACTTTCACTAGAAGCCGAGAAAGAGCCCAGTAGGGCAATGAGTGCGAGATCCATCAGAATTAAAGAATCTAAAAGGTTGAGCCAGCTTCCCTTGTTGGGTGGGTATTCTTCATAGTTTGTGGTTCCATAAGGACGAATATTTGTTTGGAGTGTTAGCAATATTATACAGGAAAGACAAAGAAGACCATGCATGAGAGTTGAGTCCGGGGTAAAGATATAAATCAAAAGTAGAACGATACGAGCAAGGTAATAGACACCCGAAAACCAACGGTAACGAATTTGATAGCAACACTGGAAGATGTCTAGAAATGGTTTGAGCATTCCTCCGCCGATGCCTGGTTTGAGATATGAAAGTGGTTGCATCAAGCAGAGACATAAAGGGAATGGAATCACAATCACAACACACACAATGATGGCGATTATTCCATATCTAACGTGTTCACCTTTGAAATATTCAACTTCACCACTTTTGTAGAGCACTTGTTTGCCATGGAGAGTCGTGAAATGGAGAAGTTCAAGAGAAACTGAAGTGAAGGTGGTGTATGAGACGAGGAAGAGTGTTGTGAATGCACGGAGGGCTGAACGGCGAGAGAAGACACAGCTACGAAGCCTAGATAGGATGATGACAACGATACAGAGGAATAGGATGTAAGCAGGAAGCACATACGTCAAGCCCAGCTTCTGCAGATCTGTCATTCCATACCACATGCAAGCACCAACACCCGCCTGGGCGTTAGACAGACCCAAGAGAAAGCTTAATACAGGATCAGGTACGAAACCATCTCGTACAAGAAGCAAAACCACTTGATAAAAGAACAAACAACCAGTATACTGTCCGGTAGAAATATCAATATTCACCAGAAGAGCCGCTATCACCACCAAAGTACCAGCAATGAGAAAGAGAGAGAAAAATCCGATCCAAGCGTATCCTTTTGGACACACCTTGCAATCATCACTGCCCAGTACAACACTATAACCTGGACGACATTTGCCACAAAGGACCCCGGTACGATGCCCATCACACTGGCGGGCAGGATCTTCCAAGTATAGATATTCATGAGGTGCACAAAACATATTTGGCAAACAGCGGTAGTTACAGTACCTCGAGGGGCAAGGACTTGTTGTGAAGGTCCAAGGCGTACCATCAATGGTACCAGCCCATAAGCCCTTGCGGATAAACACCCGACGGTCTCCCTGGCAACGAGTAATACCGCTCTCCTTGTTCGAGTCCTGTGGAGACCTAAGACACGCACATTTGGAGTTTCCTTCTAGACGGTATCCTGGTCTACAGTCTTTTAGTGTCACTTTAGGGATAATTGCCTTGACAATGCGACCAGTGACTGTCTGTATGGACAGGGAAAAAGGGACATGCTCTTTCCCGCTCAGCTTGAATGAGTAGATGTTGTCTTTGGCGGGAAAGAACGGACCAGAACTCACGTCTACTTGGGCGTTGGAAATGTTGGTATTCTGGATTTTGATATTCACAATACCTTAAGGAAAATAATAATTTGGAGTCAAGTGAATGCTTTGATACTACGGTCTAGTATTTATTCTGTCACCATTTTAATGGTGAATTTCCTAATGGAACTTCACCACATTTCCAAATGTATGTTCTAGTTCCTTCGTGTTGTTTTAACTGTTAGTTAGTTCATTTCTGATTGGCTAATTACTGTAGGTTTGAAGAATTCTATAAATACATGCAGTGAAGTCCCAACAATAAAAAAGAAAAAATGGTTGAAAGTTCAAGATGCCTTGATTAAAATATGTACACTTGACGTGGCCTAAGTTTTAGATCATCTGAGGTTTAAGATAACAGCAGGAAACTCTTATCTCTAAGGAGATTTTCAATGGGGTCCTAATGGAACTTCACCACATTTCCAAATGCATGTCCTAGATCTTCGTGTTGCTTTAACTGTAAGTTAGTTCTGCAGGGTCATAGCCACCAGCACCGTGAGTCTGTTTATAAGTGGACCACTTTTTAGTATAATAAGAAGCATTTCCTCCTTGTGGAAAAAATATTTATTACCCGAGAAAACTGGACCACTTTTAAAAACCTGGACCACTGTCCAAAACGTGGCTACAGAACTGAATTATTCTAAATTGTACAACTTACTATCTTACCTGGTATGACCTGATTGCGTTCATCTAATAGTTTAACGGCTGGGTTGGTAATATCACTGGGTGACATGTCAACCCAATCCTGTTTGTGCAAAGATATCTCGACAGGGTCTGTTGCTATCTCATTCCCAACAAGAGGTGATACATTCTCGTACACAAAATTGGACCAGTTGAACATCTGTCTGTCATGGAAGCCATAGACCTCCATGTACCATCCACAGTATTTTAAGGTTGAGGAATAAATGGAATGCCCTACAACAAAAGTATAACATAAATCAAAATTTAAAATTAGCAAGCACAAGCAACTTTTCTCACACAGAGCCTGGAGGGGTTGAAACTGAGTGGCATCAGTGAAAGGCAAGTGCTCTTACTGCATTGCCACCTATGTATCACAGTGCTATGCTGCAAGTTGTATTACATATTATGTGAAATTCAAAGCTGTGAGCTGCATGCTGAATTTGTTAAATTTTCCAACCTCATTCAAAAATAATCAGTCAGAAAAATAAAAACGGTGGCAGACAAAATATATTCCCATGGGCAACTTGCAAACATCAAGTTCAAGTAATATTAAAATAGACCTCTATCCTTGGGTATAATATTTCCCCATTGACCTTCTTGTGGCGGCCATATTGGTTAAAACCATAGGTATGAATTCCCAGCAATAACCTGGACCTCGCTTTGAAATACTCCAAACAATGGTTTTTGCTATCATGAGAATAAACATTGCTAACATGTGAAAAGAGTCAAGTTTAGACCATGTGTCATTCTGAGGAGAACAATAATTCTTTTTGTTTGAATTATTTTATTTTATTTTAATTATAGCCTACTCTTAGGTTATAAATCAATAGCTAGTTGATTAAAGAAAAGAGACTAAAAAACATAATACTAAGAAATCAAATAAGAGAGGCTAGGAATCTACTGCAGGTTTTCCCCAATTACAGGATATCTGTAATTTAATGGAATTGTGTCCATGTTCATATTTTTCAGGTGCAACATTAAACAAAGAAATAATGATACTCTTCAGAAAGACACATGGTTTGAAATGGAAAAAAATTGACATCAATATCTTTTTTTAAACAGATATCCTCAGAACATTTTAAAAGATCAAGAATGCTCATTGAAGTGGTCCAAGCTCAAATTTCCCATTAATAAATAACAATGAGAAGTTGTATAACAAGGAATTATAAGGAAGTATTATTGCAAATTATTCTACACATAAGTGAAATAGAATTTTTCAGGTGAAATGCAAAAAAAAAATATATATTTCACTTAATATCATGTCTAAACGCGAAAGCCTCAAAAATACTATAATTATTCTACACATATTTACCTGAAAATGTAGCATTAATATCAGAATGAAATTTTTTACTCAGGATGGAAATACAATAAATGATTCTTGTGGAGGACCAAGATACTGTACTTCAACTGCAAGTGCTGGACTTCATCAGGCAAGAGGCAGTAATGTAAGATGCACCCTTTCCTGATGAAGACTAGCAGCTTGCAGTCAAAACATTGCTATCCTCTCCACAAATTGCCCTATTTTTACGATTTTCATAATTATGCAGACCGTGAAGTTCAAATATCAACGTGCAATACTGTGTTTTCGCTGCTCAATCAATGATAATCAGTTGGTACCTTTTATATTTTTGACTGGCAGGGGTGAGAAAGCAAATTCCAACAGGCAACTTGCATCTTTGGTGTCCGCGTAATTATGAAAATCGCAGTAAGACAAATGAATAAGTATCATTTTTTGTTTTATTATTTGAATGAAAAGTTAGTTATTGCAAAATATTCTTTCCATATTTACCTGAAACTGTTGCATTATTGTGTGAGAAGTTGAAGAAAGTTTTCCATTTGTCTGGGGATACAAGAGTCTCTAATGTGGTTGGTGCATTGTAGGTGATGAAGCAATTTCTAGAAGCCACTCTGTTCGGAGTGCCAGGATTTTGTACAAAGATACCTGCTCCTCTGATAGCTGTATTCTAAAAGAAACAATAAAAGCAAGTAATGTAATGAAAAATAGAAGATATGAGGCTGGTGGGATTAGATGCCAAGTTGCATTATTTTGTAAGAGGCAACTCCTCTCACCACTATGCCACCCACATCTTTTAATATGGTTGTTAATATAGTCTTTGATATCAGAGTTCATACATTCTTTTGTATTATTGGTAACAGTCCATGCTACTGTACTGTATATAAGATGACAAATGAACAACACAATACATGCTTCACAAATTCCAGACTTCTGCTAAAAAAAGTGGGCACAAAGGTTGTTCAATTCATTTGCAATTTTAAAACTTAATGATGTGTCCTTAAAAAATTAGCGAAAATTGATCTGGCGAAAAAAAATACAAAATATGCAGTAAAGCAGGTTTTGAAACTCCTGTGCCAACTTTTTATTCCTTCAGCATGCACATGGGGCAGTAATACAGAATGTGATTTGCATCTATTGCTTTAGAATGAGTATTTACCTCAGTGCTAAACATTTTGGATACAATTGAGGCAATAGAGAACTTGGAATTTGGAATATTACAGTGCGGACACTCCAACCATGAACACTTCAAGTTTTTTTTGACATTTTTTCTACATTTTTTTACAACTATCCAATGAACGATCTCATTGGAAACAACTTTTAGGTATCATCCAATCACAACACACGATATAATTAATGTGATTTAGTGTTTCGGTAGTTCCCACAAGAAAGCTAAAAATAGAACTCCTAAAGATAGCCGTGAATGGACAACGCATTAAATAAAGGTGGAAAAAATGTCAAAAAACCTTGAAGAGTTCGTGGTTAGAGTGTCCGCACTGTAAAATTTTACCTACCTTTGAAAACAAGAAATTGGATCCAGGGTTGATATTGATCCAAGACTGTCCCAGAAGGGAGATACCTCCCCCATCATGCCCATGATTCCCTATAAATTCCATAGCACCAGCTGCGGCAGTCAAGACTGCATCAATCATCAAAAATACTGTCCCAACATTGTCAAGAAACTGATTTTTTCCTTCAAAATAGAATGGCATGGCATTGGTACAGATAGTTCCTTGGCCATTAATGACTGAGTATGAAAAGTTTGAAGAAGTATTTTGATTTTCCGATCTGTAGTCAAATACATGATTATTTCTGAAGAGGGTGTCTTTAAATACTGGTAAGACAACACCCCCAGCACTAAGTATTTTCCAGGAAGCACCTCCAACTGCAGCACCATTTGAAGCAGTATTGTTTATCCAGGTGACACCAGAGAAATGGATCTGGCAGCTTGCTTTGCTGTCTTTTGTTAAAACTTCTTCTGTTGCATACACTGAAGTGGCGCCTCCCCATATAGCTGAGTTTTGTTCAAATGTAATATTATTGAATGTGCCATTGTTATAGGGCTGCATGTTGGAGAACACTTGGATTAGACCATACCTCATCCCTCCTCCTGCCCATTTAGCTTTGTTTCCAGTAAACAAGCTTTTAGTTATAACAACCTCATTTTGGTAGCAAGAATCAACAATTTCTGTGAAGAACCCACCACCCCAAATAGCATAGTTATCAATAAAGGAACAGTTGTCAACCAAGAAGCTGTTATGACTGGCATTGCCTCTAAGGTACAACGACAAACCTCCTCCTCTCCCTAAAGACATGTGATCTGTTTTCTGTGGCGGTAAAAAGTCTGTGTTCTTAGTATCTGGTAATTGTGGTGGTTCTGGTGCATAATTCTTGGAGAATATACAATCTTGAAAGACATAATTATTGTGATGGATATATTTCTGGTGTTCTATATCGTCACTGTCCGTGCAGCCATTACCGTACATTGATCCACAGTACGTAAATTGCACATAAATCCCTCCGCCTGCCCAACGTGCTGGCCTAATCGGCATCATGTAATAATCTGGTACCACTTTGTTAGATGCGAACTCCGATGCAGCAAACTTGACCTTTCCACCGACATCGTACAGATTCACCCCAAGCGCGGAATTATATGAAACAGAGACATCATAAAACTCAATATCTCGGCAGTAAACGAATTGTAAAGCAGCGAGGAAGGTGAAGTTATAAAGAGATGTTCCTGTATGTGGCGCGCCGCATTTCGACATCGTCAGCCCTTCGATTCTTACGCTACTGCTTCGTACGAAAGAGATACCTATGTCGTCGCCACTACACTCGATGAAAACCGAATTTTTCGAAGCCCCAGAGATCAAGACATGATGAATGTTGGAAAGTTCAATATTATTTTTAAGGTAGTATTTCCCCAAAGTCAGACTCACACGAGTGTCGTTGTTCAGCTCCTGAAGAATTTTCGTCAAGTTGCAAGACGCTTGTTCAGCACAAGTGATGTTGTGTTTATAGCTCTTGTTATCAGAGGCCTTTGTGGTCGATACGATATAAATAGCAAGAAAGAGGAAAACATAACCATATACATTGGTCATCTTTACGATTTGTTCGGTGTAGATTTTTAGGCAATCGCCGTAATTCTATATACACAACGATCTTGCATAACGAGCTTAGACTAATATCTATTATTAGCTGAGGAAATCGTTGTGATATAATACTAGTATCATTCAAATCAATTAATGAGTTGACAAGACTTATGAATAATTAAATCTTAATAATAAACTTTCACTTTCATTAGAAAATATATAAAAAACCTTAAACCCGTTTAGAACAAAGATTGTGTATATAAATATACATATATATGGGGAGTTAAATATTGTACCTAAAGATACATTGCATTTGGTGTCCACGTGGTCGGAGTTTAACCGGAAGTAAAAAGAGTATGTGTTTACACAGAGCTCAAAGGTCGAAATTTATGAATTAAAGGCATTATAATCACTGTCAAAAATATATTAATTATTTTTTTCCATAATAAGAGTGATTTTGATTTTCCTATTAAAAGTAGGAATTACTCGCACAAAATCTGGGATGTGCCCGGGATATCTTATGAGGTGAAGCTGAACTATCCACAGCTGAAACAAATCGACGAATTCTGTTTCTAAGATCAAGGATATATGACTTTGAATTTTCGATACTGTCCGCTTTAGATTCGATCTGTCATGCAGCTTTGGGAGAAATAGGACTCCATGTGACGTCATGAGACCGGAAATTGAAAAAAGAACGACGTCCGTAATCGCTAATAACAAGTAAAACGAATTTTACGATTTTAATATAGGCAGTAGGAACCAAAAGTGATGGAGTTCAAGCTTAGTTTGTTTTTAACTATGGTTCAAGTACTAGACTGTGGAATTTCTGTGGTGAATGCGTTTTGCCCTACACATCAAAATTCATTGGTTGGATGAAAAATCGATGCTGCAAGGTTGAAATTTGAACAATAGATCGCTTGAAAATCACTTAGTCAATAGAGAGTAGCAGCTATATTGGTGTACCTCACAAAAGATATTAATGACAAAAGTTATTGTAAAAGTGCACCAATATGGCGGCTGTGACGTCATGTGAAAACGCGTTATATCTTGGAACTTCCTTCCAGCTTGTGACCAATGAAGTGATGTATGGAGAATGATGAATTATTTAGTGTCTAGCAATGGGGATTTTGCACACCTTGCGTGACATTGCAAATGTTGCTTCTCTGGTTCCGAAAATATTATAGCTGGAAAGAGCATACTAAAATTAGAAAAATTTGAAATTTTGAGGGAAATACAATAAAGACGAATAACGTTATGAATTTTTAAGATGACCTTTTCTATAAAGAAATGTATGGAAAATCGTCTTGGTGGGCAAGCTGTTACCCACCACATACATTTCCTTATAAAAAAGGTCAATTTGAAAAATTCTTACCTTCATCCGTATTTATTGGATTCCCCTCAAAATTTCATAATTTACTAATTTAGGGTACTCTTTCCAGCTATGATATTTGCGGGACCAGAGAAGCAATATTTGAAATGTCACGCAAGGTGTGCAAAATTGACTATTAAAAAGACCACCATTGGTAGGCATAGTTACTCATACAGTAGTTCAACAAATATGAATCTTAGTTACTTGTATAAATCCCACGTGATAGATAGAGTTAAAATATATTTAATAAAACCCAAGGCTGATGAAACTACCAGGCATCTTAGGGCCTGGTGATTCATCTTACTAATAGCATAATGTAACATTTATAACAAGGTATAACTCAAGGAAAGTTCTAATATACCAGTGTTATTATAGGTAAGCAGCGATAAACTATACTGCCTGAGATACCTTTGCCCAAGCCTCATTCAAAGATTCATGGTAATGACCAATCTGAAAGAGCAAGAGTAGTATTAGAAGTTTACCTGAGAAATTCATATTGGGACGAAATTGGGACAAATTTGGCCCAAATAACTTGATTCTGAATTTAACTAGCTTTTGTTATTCATGTGCCAATGAGAAATTGCAACTTGAAACTAGAGCAAAGCTTATGATTATCTCCTGGTTCTTTTCCATTGTTTGTTTATAATTTTGTTTTCAGGTGTGGCATAGCTACTTATTTACCTGTTCAAGCAGTCTTTTGTATGCATCTTGCAAAGCTATGATCTCTTGCTCAGATTGATTCTCTCTATCTTCGATCTTCAATGCAGTAAATAAGAAAAAAGCCATCATAAGAAATATTAATTAAAAATTGAGCATCAAAATAGGATGTATGGAACAACTGAGCTATTTACTGGGTTGCCTGTGGCAGTCTAGTCTAGAAATGCATTACATGACAGACGTAAGAAGGACAATATCTAATGACAGAAAGGGTCAGAAAGAGAGATGTTTGAAACAACAGCCAGTCATGTTATGATGGGCAGCCAAATTAGTTTCATCAAAGATTTGACTGGACAAGTTCCAATTCTGGCTGGACATTGTCCATTACCGGTAAACAGCTGTTATTTCAAACCTGATAATAATAAAATACAAAAGTGGCAAAATGAATGAAAAAAAAAAGAATCCAAAGAAAGCACATGCATGAAAGAGGCATACACTCTAAATTACGACAGTTGAAATTTATACTGTAAATACAAACAAGAAAAAAATATTCAATGAAAAACTTGAAATACAAAAATTGAATACCGTATGGATGATTTCTTCCATTTTGCTATCAATATTTTTGCAGCTGATCATTAACTCTCCAGCATTCTTTTCAACATAGTTAGCATCCTCTCTGTCAAATAGAAAATATATAAAATAGAAAGTGAAGCTTACTTGTCAGATAGTTAGTGACCTCGGTTGAATAACACAAATGATAATGGTCTACACTGTCACCTTTTAAGTTGTTGGTTCTGTTCAACCAGAGCTGCAATTCTTTTTTCATGTTGTCTTGTAATGCGTGATGCTTTGTCTTGTTTGGAAGCTGCTTGTCTCTTGCAATGCTACATTGAAAACAGTATATGTAAAGAGTCTGTTATTTTATCCCATGCAAGCCTCAACTTGGATCAACCAATAGATTGTTTCATGATTAAATTTGTTCAATGTTACCAGTCTAAGGTGAAAGAGGGTGGTGGTGACTGTCTAGCATTATGTAGTGTAGGTCTTCAGTGCTCATTTTCCAATGCTTTTAATCATACCTGTATTTTGACTGTAGAGTCTTTTAATGCTTCCTTCTGAGCCCTTGTTTTATCTTGTTTTTCCTCCAGCTGGGCTAATGACTCACTTTAAATGAATAAAAAGCTAATAAGACAGTCATACAAGCATCAAGTGGAGAAGATGGGTCCCAACTTATGCTATTTAAATAAAACAGGTCTCAAAATAGGAAAAAAACAATTGGCTTGTGCACAAACGTTTTTGGTTTTTGACAGATGGAACTAATTTTCATCTGCCATTTTATTTTTCTTCAGGCTTTCCATTATCATTTTGGCCTGCCAAATAATATTAATTGTGACCCGTCATTGGGCCATTGGCAGGCCGCTACACTTAATTCACACTTGAACAATTGATTTCAGTTAAGGTAATTGAATTCCAATTCTTTGTTAGCTTACCGTTCCTTTTCTATCCCTGTACTGATGGACTTCATCAACTTGAGAGTATTTTGAACATTCTGTAGTTGTAAAAAAAAATCTTTTTAATCGAACTCACTTTACAACTCAAAAGTCATGTTGGGCCAAATCTTTGGGTGGCCAGAAATTATGTCTGATCACTACTTCCAAAATTTGACTTCACCAGACAACATGTTGGGCGTTAGTCCAAAAAGTATTTCAAGCCCTGAAATGCATAACCTTTATTTTAAGATCCTGGCTAGGTCTGACTGCAGGGCTTGGTGCTTTACCTCAACCTCCACCACAACAGCCCAGAGCCCAACCAACTGATCCAACTTGGAGTCAGTCAAAATCAATACTATTGCACTAAGAATTTTTTTACCTCATTGTATCCTAGTCTGCCATCTTTTTGGTTTTCCCATTCCCTTAATTTATCACTTCTTTCCTTGATGCAATTCTTGACTGACTGCAGTCCACTGCTCAATCTTGAGATTTCCTTGAATTAGATAACACATGCATCATTGGTATAAACTATGAAGTCATCAAAACTCTTGCTGCAATTTTTTAGTTACTTACAGCTTTGAAACGATCTGGTGACTGAACAATCTTTGATTTGAGGTTCTCACACTGTTCTTTTTGCCCTGCAAGTGATACATTTAACTCGGCCTGAAATCAAAAACATATACCATAATCAGCAACATTAATAAAGCCAAAATATACCTGTAGATTAGTTATGTGTATATACCTTTTTAGAAGCCTGTTCTGCATTGGTTGTCTTTAGCTGTTGATATTCCTTTGCTTCTGCAGCCTGAAATGTACATGAATGCCAAACCACAATAATAATAATTATTATAATAGTAAGATTCTTTGATTGGAAATTTCAAATGTTGTGAAGTTTTGAAAACCACAGTTGAAGTCTCCGATTTGCTGGTCACGTGTGATGTAAATTAGCTGACCCAACTTTGATAATGGGAAATGATTGATGTGAGACTCACTGATAGGAATTGCGAATGTGTACTAAATTATACGAAAGCATTGTGAATGTAATAGTCACAACAAATGGTACTGAATCACAGATACCATGAGTAC
>OCZR010232070.1:239-12164 GCA_900234385.1 Anemonia viridis | reverse complement strand
TTATATCTATTCTCTACTGTCCTATTTAAAACACCGACGCGGTTAACTAGTTTATCTAGTTTCTACCATATATATGAAAGTACACTGAGTTAAGGTTTCGTTTGAAAACTCGCTCATTGACTCAAGTCTCTCTGTTACGTACGACTGACGTCATAAGATAAATCGTAAGCACAATTCACCGATGTCGCAGCTTGTTTCCATGGACAACAATATATGATACTAATTTTGGCGAAATTTTCTTTCTTTCGGGATATTTAGTGCAATATGTATCTGCTTTCACCTTTCCCCGTCTTATTGGCCAAATTTTATTGTGATTTTATTTGTTTTGCTGCTATGTTGCCCCCTCTGGCGACCATGATCCTTAGCGTTAAAACAATAGATTGTTTTGGTAAGACGTCATAGTGAAATAAGGCAAGTCACAATAGTGATGAATAGGTAATTTATACACCGTAAAGAAAGAGAATACTTACTGACGTTTCGGACGCTAGTCCTTCGTCGGATAGCCTGCGTCACATCCGGACTATTTGTTGGTTAACCAGGCTATTCGTCGGAGGACTAGAGTTCGAAACGTCAGTAAGTATTCTCTTTCTTTACGGTGTATAAATTACCTATTCATCACTATTGTTTCTTTAGAAACACCGACGCAGCCCACACTAGTTTACCGCTAGTTATCATCTCTTTATGATCTTCAAAGAGCTTAGCGTTTCCATAACAACGCGCTATAAAGATAGTGTTAATTTTTATGCAAAAATGTGTTTTTTAGCATACATGCAGAAGGACCGAGAATTTAGTTCTGCGATCCGAATTGTAGTTTTGGAGATATTTGTGGACAAAATCAACGATTTCATTTCCAGAGGTGTTGGGTACCGGGTGATACCACCCCACCCCCTTAAATCGGGTCCATCCTGTGAACAATTATTTTGGACTCTTCCCTTATCTGTGTTATTGAAAGATGTGCTTTTTTACTCAAGAAGTTCCATTAGCAGCATCGTGACATGCTTGAGAACCCCAAAACAGGCCGGCTAAACCAACATGTTTTACCTATTGTAGCCCGATACATCTCTCTTTGTAGAAATACAGAATACTTTTCTTTGCGTTTGCATTCAGATTACGTGCTAATTTAATATACACCTATTTTAAAAAAAGTTGTCGTAACCAAAAGCCTCAAGCAACAAGCCAAGACCTCAAAGACAAACGGAAAAGCATTATGACGGTTTCTGTTTGTGAGGTTTGAGACCCGTAAATAAACATTTAAAGTGAAGCAGCCATGCTTTGAGCGATTTCTGAAGTCGAGTAATGAAAAATTCTTCGTTGATAAAACAGTTGTGATTAAAAGTACCGACGTTCTCTGCGGTCTTGGCTTGTTGCTTGAAGCTTTTTGTCGCGCCAACGTTTTTTGAAATAGGTGTATATGTTTGTACGGCCAGCAAGATAATCTTTTCAGCAAAGGGTATATATTTATGCAAAGCCGACAAATTCATCATAACGTAGTGTTCTTTTGTTTCTGCATTTGCCAACGCTAATTACAAAGTCTTAATTGAATAACGACTTAATTCAGACAATGAGATAAAAAATACCAAAGTAATCCCTTGAGAAATCGTAGGCATTTTGTTGTGACGTTCAAAGTTTTTGATCGCGCCTTTAGAAAACTAGCATGCGAAGATCTTTGATTGAATTTCAAGTAAATATTAACTGTTAAAATATGCCGAGTTTCTCTGAGTTTGGACGTTCACAAGAGCTCGAGATGCCTGCAGTCTCGATACTGTCAAATTCTCCACACTTTGCCGCTGTTTTAGCAGAACTTGAAATTTTTGATGACAAGCAAACAAATAATAATGTTGGTGCTAAAGTTATAGTGCCTTCTATAAAAATTACATGTGCGTTTGACTCGGAGGAAGAAAAGGTGTTTGCAGGCGGATATTTGAAAGATGGACCATCTAGTGAAGAATCGAGAGCCATTAAAGGAACTAATAAACTAGAATGCTCAGCGGCAGAAAAGAATAATTTGAGCGAAGGAAGAAGGGAAAATCTAGAGGTTCTAAAGGATAATAACAATGGAGCTACGACGTTGGAGAATTCACTAAAGAACTGTAATCTCAAAGAGGAAAGAAGTTTAGTTTCCGAGGAGCAAGAAAGTGTTAAAGATGATCACAAAACAAATGCAAACATTAAGCGGCTTACTTTGAACAAAATCTCTCAGAAATATTCGACACTTGATTCGGAAATTTCTGAGAAACCAAAGACAACTCAATTGAGTCCATCTTTGTTAGGAAAAAGAGGCAACTTGCTTGATATTCGCCGAGCATCTTCACCAGCAGACTTGGAAAAATATAGGCAACAACATTTTGGTGGTGAGAGCGACAACACAAGCTTGAAGAATGGAATCATTAAAACTAAATCAGAGGCGAAGAAAATTGATCTAAAAATTAATGTTCATGGTTCAAATAATACCAATCGAAGAACATTGGAGCCAAGAAGACGGTGCAACAGTGGCTTGGAGAATAATTTGAAGATGAACGAATTCGAATGCTGCAGTAATTCTATTGCGGCTTCTTCAAATGAGGCTCAAAATGGCGGCTCCTTACCAAGTGTTCCAAGGAGTCCTAAACAGAAATCTAAACCACCAGATTTGATCATGAAACGTTCCCAAAGTTCCAGAGAATATTTGGCAGGATCGCCTCCAATGTCACGCCGGGATTGCCCTAAATCCCCGATATTGGCATCCCCACGATCTCCTCTGTCTCCAACGCCTCCTAGGCCGTATTGCCCAAAATCCCCGGTACTATCCAAGCGAGTGGTCTCGCCACGATCTCCTTTGTCTCCGAAAGATTGCTCAAAATCCCCGGTACTAGCTAAGTATCCAGCCTCGACACAATCTCCTGTGTCACCTAAAGAGTGCCAAAAACCCTGGGTACTACCAATTTCTCCGGTCACACCGCCGTCTCCGGTGCCGCCAAGCTCCCCAAGGGATTTTACAATGTCGGCCAAACCAGCACGTCACGAGAGCCCGAATCACCTCGAGAGTTCATCACAAATCTTGCCTTCAAAAAGTTGTCCAAATTCTCCCTTGCTGTTAAGTGAGAGACCCAACAGTCCTGGATTATCGGCAACCGGCGGTATTCCTACGTTGCTCATAAGCAGCGAATCAAGTTTCTCATCGGATTCCCATGTTAACCAAAACTCTGATACAACATCTCCGACGTCTCCAACATCTCCGGGAATTACGAAACTCCCTGTGCCACCGAAGGCCCCGAAAAGTCCCCGAGCGCTCCGAAAAGTGTTACCGAAAACCAAATCGGTCCTCCTTGATCGAAAAGACTGTCACGAGTCAAATTTGGCCCGCATGGAAGCTGGTTCTGGCTCCCAGGACTTAGATATTCCAGACGAATCAAAAAACAATCCAAATTGTCCTGTCGATGGATCAGAGGAGGGACATGATCATTTAATCCCAAAAAGACCTCCATTCGCCAGTAGGCGTAGACAATCAAGCCCTTTAGCGTCCCCATATGGCTCTACTACTTTACCCCGACGTTCAAGCATCACACCAATCTTGTCCGATGCACAAATAGAGCGCAAATTTATCGAATTTTCAAGAGCTTCGGCGTATTTTCCAAAGAAAATCTGCAAAACACACGAAGATTTGACTTCCATAGCAAGTGCAATTATTAACCAGGCGTCCCAAGATGGTGACGAGAATGGAATGGAACTACCGGAAGTAGCCCTGTCGGATGTGTTGAAGACGTGGCATGCTGACGACAGAGATATGAAGGCATTACGTCATATTGTACGGTATCGAGGCTGGACTCGCCCAGAATCTACAGCTGTAAATTTTGAGCCAGTGCAAGATTGTAGGTATCTACGAAGAGTAAATCAAGACGGGAACCAAGACGAATCATGAACAGACTTTGAACAGAATCGAAAGGAAGGTGATCTTCCATTTTATTATAACCATTATTTTAGTTATTCACCATTTTCCATACATTCAAATTTGAGCGCTAGCCCCGCAGCCTCGAATGAATGTTTTGTGTATAACCGCTGAATGGAAAATCACAGTTCCCTACGCCATCTTCAGTGAAAGGTAGACGTGCCTTTGCATCGAAGCGAGATGAACGGTGAGTTTGCAATGATGGAGACCTTTTTAACACCTTGGACAATTATTCACATGTCTCTATCAGTGCCGTGCAAGCTCACTGTTCGTCTCGCTTCGATGCAAAGGCGCGGCTACCTTTCAAGATGGCGCAGGGAACTGTCAAGGGGACTATTGTATGATCACACTCAGTCCCTTTACCACAAAATAATATCCACCCACGAGCAGTTTGATATACTAAAATTTTAGACACACCTTGTTTGTACAAGGTCTATTGTCATGGTTTTTTGAAGCCAACTGATTCATTCTATAGCCTGACGTCACTTGTTTTCATCTACTTCCGGTGGAACTGCGTCACATCTTAATTGACTAGGCATACAAACTGATGGAATCCTACATGCTTTGTTTTACACCATTTGACGTCAAATTCACAAAAAATTCAGGACTGCCTATCGCAGCTCAGTGCCGTGTGAGAAGTTTAATTGAACTTTGATTTCATAATACCACCTTCCCAGATACTGAATTGATAAATCTATTGTAAATAACAGCAGAAAAAACAAGCTGACAAAGCCCCAAAATTTGAACAAATATTTATTCAAAATAAACGCTAAATTAACATCAAAAAGATCCCCTCGCAATTTGTTTTCATTTCCAATGTTATATCAATAAACCTAGCTTGTAAACTCAGGTTACGGGTTTGTTTATTATCGTATCATATTTTCGGGAAATGGTAAGCCCTGTCGTCAGGGTTTTTTTGTTGGCGGGAAACGGCAAACAAAGGCTGAGCTAGTAAATTGCGTAGTTTTAGAAGAATTCACGCGGAAAAAATATAATCTGTTTTGTACGTCATGTTGAACAGCCTTTATTTACTTTGCATGACACCTAACAATTAAAATAATTCATTATGATTATAGATTTTACAGAGCAAAATTTTGTCAAAAGTAGCCAATTTTTCACGGGATTCTGAGCTTCAATTACGTTTTGATTGACGCGGTATTCAGTTTTAAAGAAAGGCATCAATGCACATTGGAGAAGACAATTAATTTTCAATTAAATGGCAATCAGAACGTGCCCAAGAGCTTTAAATAGCGATTGCGAGACAGTTGAGATATACGTTTGTGGTTTAAGTTTCAACGGATGTTTAAGCCTTGGTTCTCATTGGACAAAACTGTACTTTATGAAAGTGGGAGGTTAACTTACACCCTTGAACTCTTAATGACGCTATTTCTGCCATCAAAAACCAGCCGTAACGTTCGCTGTTGACTACACAAATGACTTCCAAAGACAGAAAAAACGGAATGAATTCAATGAAATCAATGAAGACGAAGAATACTGAAGAGAAGAAAAGACCAACTCGTTTGGAAAAGCTGCCAAAAAGACCCCAATTCCAATCAAGTTTGAAAAATTCCAGCGAGAGTGGTCGACATCGAAATGGCTTTTCTAAATCTGTTTGTGAATCCTTTGGGTTTGTAACGCCCAAAAAGCTGGGATATCCCACAGAAAATCACCTTAAAGTGTGGCACGAAACAAGAACCTCGGTCCCTCATGATTTGAGTTCTCTAAAAATCGGTGGACGAAGAGTTCCGACGAGAATTTCATCACTTGAAGGAGACGACGTTTCATCAGGGTCAAAATCTCTCTCTGAAGGACGCAGAGAAAAAGAAGAAATTATAGTGAACCTTCCAAGTAATTTTTCGGACTCAAGTTCCGAGAGTAGTTCAAAGGAACTAAAACTGCCTTCTTTACCTAGTATTCCAAGTAATAAAGAAGTACCAAAAGCTAAGAATTTTGGAAGAAAAGAAGCATTAAAGTTGTCGACCAATTTAGACTTGATTGAAAGCAGACGAAAGAGCAAGACCTTCCAAAAAGCAAAGAAGCTTGAGAATAATTTTTCTGGTAGCAATGGAGTAGACGCTATTTCTAGTATCCAGTTAGAGACTCAGTTATCTCTACCCAAGATTACCATTGATGAAGTCCTTAAAAGCTGGGATATTCAGCCAAAGGCGACTCGCAGGAAGCGGGCGTCGAGTAATGCTTCGATGAAACATGATCCCATGGGATTTTTGACTCAAAGGCAGACAGATTTAGAGAATATTAAGTCTCTGCAGGAGAATTTTTCCGCTTGTTATGAAGACGTTAAAGGATGTAGATATCTGAGAATAGGAAAAGACGAAGAGGAACAGGGAATTCTTCATAGCAGGAATTGTCCTTGTAATTCTTGTGAACACGTCGAGGCGTTGAAAGAGTCGCCCTACTTGAATGCCTAGAGGCAGGAAGCCCAAAGAGTAAAGATCTGAATCTTATCTTCATATTTTGAAAAAACTAGAGATTGTGCTAACTGTTTGTGTATTTATAAAATTATTTATTTAGACATTATAATCTCATATTCATATGTAAATCTATATACTTTTAAGTTCCGTTAAGGTTACGACAATTAATAATTCAGAATTTAGTCACCCCTTCACAGTTCCCTGCACCATCTTGAAAGAAAGCCATGCCTGGCATCGAAGAGAGACGAACGGTGAACTTGCACGATAGAGACGTGTAAATAATTGTCCAAGGTGTTAGACAAAATCCCTAATCATCTCTATTCCATGAAAAGACAGGACTACTTTAAGAGATGGCGCAGGAAACTGTGAAAGGTAAACCATTATGTCAGTATCAGTTCTACAAAATGAGAAAATTCTATGAGTTTTTATTCTAAGTTTTTCATTTCTTCTCCAGATACCCATCCATTGTTGAGGTGAAAAATTTGTCACATGTATAAGAGACCCTTTTAGTACATGACGCCAAGGACGGACAAAACAAAAGAATTTTATCACCTGAAACTTGAAAACCTAGTGTTAGTGTCCTCCAAATTGAGCTGCATTCTGACGTGCTGCAAGGGGTCTATACAGCAATGTACTCTTTCAGGTTACCTGGTTTTTGTTTTTTACGTTATGAGAAAAATAATACTCAAGATAATAAAGTGCTTACTTCAAACTGTCAAAGTCGTGGCTAAAAAAGCCGTACCTTGGGGAGGGTCTGGATGGGGGATTGGGGATGGGAAGATGGCTTCCACATTTCTTTAGGTAAAGGTCAGGTTTAAAAGCAGAGTTAAGTAGTTTGGACTACATGCATTTAGACGTGCTGCAAGGAGTTTACAGCTGACCCCAAACTTGGTAAATAATGGTGATGGAAAGTTGGCAGGTTTAAAGGAAGAAAGAAACAGAAAAATTCACAACATATTTTACGAAAAAATAATTTATTTTACATCATTTACAAATTATATACATTGAAATTTAGCTTTATTAATTTATTTCTAGCCAATCATTTTCTAAATTACTAAACAAACTATTGAAATCTCTTTCCCTATGCGAGGGAGTTTCAAGCCACAAGAAACGTGGGCTCACAAAAACAATTATCGTACCTAGTCTCTCTCGGCTTGACACAATGTCAAATCACACACTACACACACAACACTAAACCACTTGTCCAAGCGCCATCTTGAAAGGTATGAGAATGAGGCTGAAGCCAGTCACTTTCTCGCGGAGGCGAGGTTACATTTTCAAAATGGCGGAGCACAAGAGACGAGAATTTCACGCCTACTAAATTTCGCTTGATGGATGATTACGAAACAATGGTTTAAAGAACTATAAATTTTTAGGTATGAAGATCCCATCCAGGGCGTTTAATAAAACTTTTTGTATTGTACTGAAGTTGAGTCTTTATTTCTCAAAGACAACCTCGACTTTATTGGATCCATTCAGTGTTTCGTGATCATCTAAGCGAATTCTGAATCCGCTATTTAAGGTTAGTCTTAATTATTCATAGGCACTGGAAAGTATAGCATTAGTACATTTGTTTTATAGTAATCAGTATTCAGGGCTCAAAAGAGCAACATGGCCGCCATATTGGATGAAACTCCTCCAACATGGCGGCTATGACGTCAACCGCCCCAAGAATCTTAAATCAACACACCACGAATTTCAGTGTATTATTATTATTTATAATAATCATTTGTAATAAATTATATTACTCGGACAGAACGAGGACGTTTTGTCCTTTGGTGGACTATATCAAATCAGTCGAGAATGCGCATGCGCAATTAGAATAGATTATTAATTAAGAATCATATATATATATATATATATATTTAGGTAGATAAAAATCCACATTAGTCAATTCAAATCATTTGTTAATTACAGGAATATTATAGTATAGAAAGTAATCCTTGGAACACGTCGGAATGCAGCTCAACTTAGAGGACAAAACAATGGGTTCCAATTCCCAGGAGATTAAAATTCTTTTGTTTTGTCCTCCAAAATGAGCTGCTTTGACAGGAAAACATGCTCCAGAATTCCATGTCACGTGAAGCATTCGAAGGTCAACGGTAACTGTTGTAAATGTCCAAATTTGGTAATCCAATATGGTGTCACCAAACCACGTGACCTAGGAGTGTGTCACACCTTGAAAATCATCCGCTACTATCACGTGTCAAGAAATGAAACAAAGAAATATATATATTCATCGTGCATTATATATCTGGTATGGACGGTAAGTTAAAACGACTGAATAAAATTATATTAATTTAACGCGATGTGTGACTTCAAATTAAATATTATGGACTTATTTTACGACTTAAAATATAAAATTTAAATCGGACTTGTTATATACACGCTTCACGAATTCCAGGCTACTGCTCAAAAACGTTTGCACACGGGTTGTAAACATTGCCATAATTCAACATATTTGATTCGTAATTAACTTTATAGTACGCGTCCTTAAAAAAATAGTGAAAATTGATCTGGTGGAAAAAAAATACAAATGCAATAAAGCAGGTTTTGAAAGTCGTGTGCCCACTTTTTTATTCCTTGAACATGCGCGTGGAGCAGTAATACGGAATTCGTGATGCGTCTATTGGCAACGGCAACCTTGGCGACCGGGCGACCTCAATACAGGTAGGTCGCTTAATAAAGGTTAGTCGCCTAGCTAAAATGAATATAGTCCTCTTACAGATCACTCCGCCATCTTGAAAGGTAGCCATGCCATGGCCATCGCTAGGTAACATTGCAATGATAGAGACTTGATAGGCCCTTTGCAGCTCGTTGGAATGCAGCTCATTTTGGAGGGCAAAACAATAGAATTTCAAGCTCAGATGAATTGGAATCTATTGCCTTGCCCTCCAAATTCAGCTGCACTCTGACGAGCTGCAAAGGGCCTAATGTGAATAATTGTCCAAGGTATTAAAAAATCTTTCAAGATGGCGCAGGGAACTGTAAAGGCCGATTTTCACGGTACAACTTTTGCTTACAGTTTTATGCCATCTGCTTACGCCATCCTTACAACACGGCTACGACAGTTGTAGCATTTCAAAACATGTTTTAAAACCCTACAAGAATCGCATACGACAGTGGTAGCCGTACGTGTTGTAAGGATGGCGTAAGCAGATTGCATACGACAGTTGTAAGCAAAAGTTGTATACCGTGTAAATCCGCCTTAACAGGGACTGCAAAGTTGGTAGATATATATATATATATATTATACTTATCTTATAAGCTGACCAACAAGTTAAACAGCATATCAACTATTATTCAAATCAGACAACTTCTGAAGTCTTCTGCGCATGCTCGGTTAAAGAATTTTAGTGATGGAGTCTATGATTGGCCAAGTAACATGTGACGTAATATCCATGCACAATCCCATATAAGGTAGACAGTCAAAACCTGACAAAAGGTCATTCAAGCACACAATGTAAATTTCAGGGTCGATTTCATATTTCAATCATATATTTCCATATTGCAGGTTGTCGTGTTACCTGCAATGTATCATGGGAGTTGTAGTCCTCACATTGACCGTACCGACTTTTAGATTCATCTCCTTGTAACGTTGTTATTCATATTTTCCGGTTGTTTTTACATTGGTTGGTCCAAGATGAAACTCGCAATGCATTATGGAACGTGTAGTCTCTCAAAACGACTTAACCTTAAATTTTTTGTTCGTTTCATTTTCGACTCAAACAAAATTTTCTTTGTTCGGTATGCACTTTAACTCACTCTGCAATTGGCTGCAATGCATCACGGGAAATGTAGTCTCAAGTACAAGATAACGGTACGTGAATGCCAACACCTTGCTTGCCTCTTGAATCATTATTCCCCATTCCCTCCGTTCTCGACATTACACTTTCACGCAATGGAACATGGGACTTGTAGTTCTCATAGTATGGGCACGCAACTTTTCCTTGTGCTCTTCTCTTTGGTAAATAATAATTCTTGCGTACAAATATGTGATTCTCATGAAGTGTAATCGTCTACACAGCCAAAGAAGCTGCACCACCGTAGATCTCTTCTCCTTCCATCCATGCAACAATTCACCAACATTCTTGGGAAATAATGACTTCGACGGACTCTTTTCATTCTAATAACTCTACTACTGCGAATTTCCATCTCATACACTCACAGGAACTGCCGACGTTTTTCTTTCATGTGTTTCGAAATAGGTTTTATGAGGTTGTTTCGTCGAGTGGCAGTGCCCGTCTTCTTCCAGATGATTTTTAGGGTGCAGTTGTTTTAATCGACAAATCACAAAACTGTTCATGATAACGAGTACGACGATGATGACGAGAAGTGGTATGACGACGTTCCAACTTGGTTGGAGACCTAAAATAAAAATATTCCCAAGTCAATAAGCCCTTTTACGGTTTAAGAATCGTCTTCAGTGCGCATGCAAAAGAAGTTGTGAAATTCGGGATAAAATCACATGCGCACTGAAGACGATTCTTAAACCGTAAAAGGGTTTATAAGTACAGTCTTTTTACGAACTATTAAGCATTGCATTTGGCTCATTGGTATCATATTTGAGGGACACTTTGCAAAAACAATGATTTTTATGTGCAGTGAAGCTAAGGATGGCAAAAGCTATTGTATTTATGGAATGCGCCTTCCAAATTAGAGAAGAAACCCCTGGGTAATGCCCCCCTCGATAATAGACCAAGTTGTTGATATTGGGCATAATGTTTTCCCATTTCAGACCACGTGTCATTCTTTTGAGAATAAGATTCTTTGTTTGAGTTGTATCCATATTCATGTGTCTTCTCGTGCGCAACCGTCAAACAAAGAAATGATACTCTAGGGAATGACATGCGGTTTGAAATGTTTGGGGTTTTTTTCGCGCGCATTTTGCGCACATTAATGTGTCTTCTCCTGCGCAACCGTTTAACAAAGAAATAATACTCAAGGAAGTGACACGCGGTCTGAAATGTTGTTTGTGCACGCGGTTTTGATTCAAGTCCTCACCATGATCGTGCAGACATTCCTCTTGCGTTATCATCCTCACTTCCGCTCGTGGTTCTGACGTCACATCTGGAACCGATGCCGTAGTGTGCGTACCAAGTGTAGGCTTTATAGTTTCTCTTGGATCGTCACTCTGTAAGTTTTTGTTCTCCTCGGTCGACATTGGCCGAGTGGGTGGACTGGTGAACACTTCTTTTGGGGTTGGTTTTGGCTTAGTTTTGACACGTGTTGTTTGCATTTTATTAGTGGTTATTACGTTTGATTTTGTGATTAGTGGAGGTTTGACTGCTGAAGCGCGGGGTCGGTTGGTAGTTGGTTGGTTACACTTTGGGTCTGTGAAGAAATATAACTGTGAGTAAAGCATATTGTTGATTGCTTGGACGATTACGTATACAGGCCTTGGCGCACGCACAGTTTGGAGGACAAATAAACAAACAATAGGTTCCAATTCTCAGGAGATTGAAATTCTTTTGTTGTGTCCTCCAAATAGACCTTTTTCGAATTCAAAAATAACCGCTGAAGAGCATATAGAGAATTTGTCTGCGCATGACTGTATTTTTGGTTGGA
>OCZR010231998.1:5929-28892 GCA_900234385.1 Anemonia viridis | reverse complement strand
TGAATCATAAAGTGCATCATGAGAGCATCATTATCATAAGGCAAGATCAGAAGGTTCTGTTTATGACTATGATTATGATTACAGTCGCTTAATACAGGTTTACAAATCATCTAGAGTGGACCTGAAGAAATCATAATCATAATTGTAATTATTGACCAATCACCCTGTGCTCATTTATTTCAAGGCTGACATGGAAATTAAATGGCTAGATTGCAGTCTCTGAAACTTAGCCTAGGGCTTTGACCTCTTATAACTTTACATTTCCTAATGATATAGACTCAAAAATTTCTCACTTCTGATTGGTCGAGAGCATTATGAATTAGCAAAATACTTTGTTGAAAAAAATTCCATTTACAATATTATTTAAATCCTTTTTGAAAAACGGCGCATTATAAAGGGCAAAAAAGTAGATGCATGGAATGGATGCGCAGTAGCAAGGGTCCGGAACTACCTTAAGTATAAACATTCGTTACGTCCTGGTATTGACATATGCATATCATTACAAGTGGTTTCATCTCTGCTTTGGCCTTGAAATAAGATATGGAAATTTGGAAGGCCTTTCAATATGTATTTTAAGCTAAGCTTGTTAGGATTATATGCTGCCTTTTGTCAATAGATTGACGCTAAATGAGGATAAAAATACATAAAAGAGAATAATCTAATTATGTGGAAATTAGAGACTCTTGTGCACTGCTGGCAGCCTGAGGAATTTGTTTTTGGTGCATTCACGTTCCTCTATAAGGTAGTAAATTTAGCTCAATTTGTAAAGATAAAACATGTTTCTGCATCAAAAAACTACCTTAGGATACGGCTAAGGGGTGAATCTAAAACAACGAGATAAAATAACGTCTTTTAAACCAGCATTTGTACAGTTCGTTGTACATGTCGTAACCCTTTGTTTCACACTTTCTCGAAGGTCACTAATGTTGTGCAGTGTGCAAGAACAAACACTTCAAAAATAACCTGAGTGTCCACTTACGTTTGAGAATTTAGCTAAAAAACTTGTAAATGTACTTCTTTTCCAGCTATTTGTCCTGTCCGGTCGAGGAGAATTGTTTTGCGTCACGTCCACTTTCGCCAATTTTGTAATCTGATATGATGTTGTTACTCCACCACTTGACTAGTTTCTTGAATGAATGTCTGGGTTCACGGATAATTATTGATTGACAATCCAATCACCCGAAGTACTTCCGAATTCTTAACATCTCATTATTTAGCTTTAAATCGGTGTAAATAATTCTCAGTACGATAAAATGTCACTTAAAAAATATCAATAATAAATGTATTAATCAAAAATTAAAGATATTTGATTTAATTTCTGGTAGATTTAATTCCGGATATCTCCGTATACCTCTCGTAGTGGTTCGAATAATTATTGATTAGATCGTTCTCAGTCCCTATCGGTTGTCTAAATCCAATATGGCGGTTCTTGTACAAGAAAGTTCTTGACAAGGAATCTTTTTCTTGTACATTGTGGGATTTCTATAACGAAATATGAATCCCCATGGGAAGAACTTAAAACCTGATCAACTGTCTTCCATAGTTATGAGTTTTTTAAAGAAAAGAAAGTTTACAGACGGAGCAGATTCGAGTGGAAAGTTCCAAGCGCATGGAACAAAACACAGGGTTGAAGACGTTGCTTTGAAGACTTCGGTCAAAAGCGAGTGTGGTATTCCAAACGTCTTATCCTTTAGCGTGAACCATTTAGATGCGAACAACTATGACGAACAATACGGTAGCCTGAAAACGTTCATTACTGGAGCAAATCCTGCTTATCGACAAGAACTTGTCAAACTTCTATACCCCGTGTTTGCTAACTCCTATCTGGAACTCATCGCAAAAGGCTTCTTAAACAACGCACAAAACTTCTTCTCTAAATACAGCAGTGACTTGATGGCAGATTTTAAAGACGATATTCAAAATCTGCAAGCGATTACGGATTCCGAAAGGTTAAAATCCAGTGATACTGCTGCAAACTTCAGACGTAGTAAATACTTGATAAAGTTGAGTCATAAAGTCTTCACTTATCTAATGCAATATCTGAGAAGTAGTGAACATCTCTTGCTGCTTCAACTCATAAACAGGAATTTTGCAATTGAAATATCACAATCTAAACCTGGTCAAAAGATAAGCCCTGATGGTGATGAAGAAGAAAAGGATGCAGGTCAGAAAGTTCACAAGGATACTAAACATTTAAAAACTGTGGTTGAGAAGGATGATGCTTCTCTGAAAGCTCTTAAAGAGAGTATTGATAAGATTAGAAATGGTCCTGCATGCTTGCCGTCAATTTGTTTCTATACCTTTCAGAATACCTATCAAGGGTAAGACAGACAGACAGACACTATAAAGAGATGTAATAGTTCATGTTTACTAACAATATCATTGTGATGTTAATATGCCAATCATTTTAACCAAGAAATCCATCTGTGGTTGGCACATCAATGAAAAAACAAGTACATCACATGAAGTATTGCTCATTGTGATTTACAGATCTCTGCCTGGATGGTGACTAACGCATATTGTTTTTTCATTTAGTCTTAGTTCTGTAGGTATATCTAATGATGGAAGCCTGTTGTCTGGAGGTTTTGAAGATTCTTCCGTTCACTTGTGGAGTTTGATTCCAAAAAAGCTTGTCAAACCAAAAACTAAGACATGTGATATATCAAAAATAATGCTTGCCCCAGGTATGTCAAAATGCTATGTTAGTTTATACATAATAGATACTAAATGACTTGGCTAACACCATCTGAAAAGTAAGGTCGGAAAAATTACCTTGAAAATTTATATTGAATGAATCTAATAAGGTTGGTCAACAAGAGCAGTTTACATGTGAATAGGAACAACCAGTACTGTGTTTAAAGCAGATATACATACGTTATGACATACTTTCAATTAAATGTGTTTCCATTGGTTTCAAGCAATTCAACCTACCTATTCAACAATGTGTATTATGACTAGAGTAAGGTAAAAAAAGAGCTATGGTGTGGCTACCATTTTGTCATACCATTTGTCATTTTCTTTCCCACTCATAAAAAACTGTGCTAATGTAAGAGAATCACAGGTGAATTGTGCTTCTAATATTCTAGATAATTGAGATTGTACATGAGCAAAACCAAGAGTAATACATTATTTGTTTTGATTCTAGACGCTGGTGTCTCAGACAATGGTAAATTTGAGACTATTGTGGGTGAAGATCTTCCCCTCTTAGGTCACAGTGGACCTGTGTATACAACATGCTTTACTCAAGATAATACAGCCTTATTGTCTGCGTCAGAAGACACTACAGGTAGGATACTGCCTGTAGACAAAACCTTGTTTTTACATGGCCACTTCCAAATACAATTATTTCTTCAAAAATAAGATATACTTTAAGTAAAATATGGCAAATAAATGATATGAGATTCGTCTCAATAACTGAGATGAAAAATCCACTAAGTGTTAAAACGCTTTTTAGATTACACGTTAGACATTCAGAAAGTACCTTCAAACAATTACATTGCATAATACTTATAAATGTGTAGTTTTGAGTACAAATTTAGAAAAATATATGTACTTACATGAATGGTAGACTTTGATTTTTGAGGACTTTGATTCGCGTACGTAAAAAATACTTGTCTTTTGAACGTTTCTTAAATAAGAATTTCTTTATAAATATGTAGTTTTTCTTCGTAAATTTGTAGTTGTCTGATTTTGTAACTTCCCATGCTTATATATACTTGCAATGACGGAAACCAAATCACACATGACGTCATTAGGTCGAGCATTCGGGAAGTGTTCGGTACTCGCGAACGTGCTTCGTGTATCGAATGATACTTTGTCGTTTCCAGGAACTTCTATGTCACACAGGACACTTAGTTTCTGTGCAGCCCAAACCGCGTTCGAAAAATAAAAACTCTACAACGAAGATTGATTTTAGTGCAAGCTGACAAGAAGCGAATCTTTACAATGCCTAAAACGTCTGCTTTTGATGTCATGCAAATACTGATTACTTCATCCATCGTGTCGCAAGTAAAAATTCCAACCTTATTTTCCCGCGTTTTCTCACTTGCCTGCTCTACATGGATCAAGCGGAACACGTTTAGTCGTTCAGATGTTCCCTACTCTTCGTATTTTACTGTATTTTTAAGTTCTCAAGACGCGTCTTCCGTTTGTTTTGAACGTTTTACCTTTCTGAGAAGCGTATTAAAAAGGTCAAAGACAAAGTTTACGTCCCGAGAACGAGGCGATGGCTGAAAAAATATAGACAAGACAACCGTGACAGCCTATAGCCTATAGCATAACGTAGCCAGTTCAGTCAAGTTCGTGGTTATCTGTATTGGCACTGTTCCTTTATGTTTTAAGAGGTTCTAATAATTCGATAAGAATGGACTGGTTACAGCCTCTACACATCACATCAAAACTGAATTGATCAGTAAAAACGAAAACGGGCCAAATAAAAAGTCGAATCCCATCATGGGATAACGGAGAAAATGTTCAGTGTGGCAGGACATGGAAAACAAAATGACCACAAGAATAAAAGTTAAATTCCGTCTGATGGAATGAGGGAGATCTTGCCAAATACATCATGCGCTGTGTCTGTGCAGGTTCGGAAATCAGGGACAAAATCATTCACGGCTGTTATATTAAACCATGCAGTAAGAAAGGAAGCAAGTATAAAGTTTCGAAGGATAAAATCTTCATTTGCAAAAACGCGTCCGTGACTACAATAATATATCATTATGGATATCCTATAGTATGAGTCAGAACACAAGGTCAGCAAACGGCTCGAAGAACGCGAAAGGGTCAGTCTCAAATGTGAGCAGCCCTTCTGAAATATTCGAACATTTTACAGGATTTTGTCGCATGGAATAGCAAAAGTTTGGTTCGGTTTTGGTTGCTGTGGATCACTGATATGCGAGTAGAATCTACGGATTTAGTCTTTCATATTCAAGTCAGTGCATGTTTAAGTACATCAACAAATATCAAGGAAAACTAAATAAATGACGTTCCTGGCACTTATACTATCAATTTTTTAAAACTCTTTACGGTCATTGAAAGTAGTAAAAAAAGCCATGAATAATGAAACCGAAGTTTTTCAAAACTTTTGAGCAAGTTTCTTATATAGATTGGACGAATTTTTTTAGGGAATTCCATCGTGTGGTTTTGCACAGAATCTACACGGAAAGCTCTGTACTTTTTCTGTAAGCATATCAGTAAGCGTGAGACAACAAAGTTATTGCACTTTGAGCCATATTTGGCGCGACGCGAATCCCGTCATGTTTTGCCTTTAGTACATATGACGTCATTACTATTCCATACATTGCAAAATACGAAGGACTACGTAATTTGTAAATTTTTTAACTGATCTTGTGATCATGACGCAGTTGTCTGAAAAATGGCATTAAATTACGCTACTCAAAATCAAAATTGTCGTAATTTTTTTCTGTTTTTAGTTACGCGTGGTATGATGCTTGTTATAGACGCACAAGATAGATTTTTGTCCTCAATTTATGTTTTTAAAACACCAAAACAGTATTTTTGTCCGTGTTTTGATTGTCACGTGACCTATCTGATGTGACCTGTCTGATGACTGTGGTTTAGAGAGTGTTATGCTTGTAATGTGTAGACGTGATACCCTAATGGATTTGTTAGGTCAGCGGTCCATACTTCGGATGTTTGCGTTCTTCTCATGATTGTCAAACCCTTCGTAAAGAAGGACCCATTTGCTAGCCCAGTATCCCATAATTTGAATATTTAGGACGTGGCATCACTGATGTTCATACTGAAATGCGCTCTAGTCCACACTTATAATATTTGCGTTCACCCAGACAGGGCGGAAAAACGATTTTCGTGCTCTCGTTATAGACGCTCTTTCGGGGCTGAAGAACAAAATATCAAATGCATATAAAATTTGATTAATGCGTATTTTGAGATTGAGCCTTGTACTTTAGGAGAGGTGATATTTTGATCAGGTAAAATCTAACATTTCCTCGAATATCTCCATGTAGCTTTACTCAAGTTTGACAAACTTTTGTGACAAATTTGGAGCAACAGTGACACAAATCGCTTCAAGTTTTGGAGTTACACGGCCAGTTTATTTGGAAAATCGAGAAGGTATATGCATCAGCGTTTTTCCGCCCTGTCGTTCACCCAACGGTTGTCACGTGATCATGTCTTGTGACTATTGCTAGGGAGGGGAGGGATGGTAATAATACGTAATAATACCTAGTATGATTGTAACTCAGTGCTCCGTATTTTCGTTCGTCTCATGATTTTCACAAAACATGACTGATGCCAATGGTTTGGAGTAGAGGGGAGTATGGTTGTCAGGGTATACGCAATGCCTTATTGATTCGCTAGCTCGGCGGTTCATACTGTACATTTGCCTTGGTCTCGATTGTCACGTAACATCTGATGGTGATCTCGCGATATGTTTTAAAATTAACCTATTCACCTTGAGCGTTATGTTTTTCCCATTTCAGACCACTTGTCATTCTCTTGAAAATAAGATTCTTTGAGTCGAATCCATATTCATGTGTCTTCTCATGAGCAACTGCTAAACAAATGGCGCTGGTTCAGAAATGGGAAAGCATTACGCCCAATGTATAAACGTAATACTTACTTAGAAACCATACCATGTCTGACGCATGTTCTCTGACGCTTTGTTGTTCTGTGTGGTGAGAGGAACAGCATATCTGTAGTACCTTTGTACGTCATGTAGTATTGTCGCCATAACTATGTCAATCTGTGTTTTACAGTGCGTTTATGGAGCCTGCATTCATACTCTAACGCGGTCATCTACAAGGGACATAATTATCCAGTTTGGAGCCTAGACACTAGTCCCCAGTCTTACTACTTCGCCAGTGGATCACATGACTGTACGGTTCGACTGTGGAACATCGAGTATAATTATCCTTTGCGCATCTTTGCAGGTCATCTACAGGATGTAGACGTAAGTGTTATTCACTGGTCCTTAGCTTGAGGGGAGTGCTGAGAAACTTATGGAGTCTCGAGTGTGACATGCTTGAGGATGCAGACGTCTTTAGCTTGGGCGTAATGTTTTCTCATTTCATATCACCTCGCTCTCTTGAAGATTCTTTGTTTGAGATGTATCTTTCGCATGGGCAACCGTTAAACACAGAAATGATACTCAAGGGAATGCTACTTGTAGGATGGGGTGGCTTAGCACATCCATGTACAATATGACTAGGGAAAGTGCAACATTCGTTCACCACATCTCTAGATCTCTTAGATTTTTTCGCAGTCGTCACCAAAAAGCGAAATGGTCGGAACATATCTGTAAGGAAGCCTTCCTAACCTCCGACTTTCTCATTTATCCGTTACGTTTGTTTGTTTTCCAGAGCGTCAAGTTCCATCCAAACTGCAGCTACCTTGCAACGGGTTCTACGGACAGAACGTGTAGATTATGGGATATCCAGACAGGCAACTGTGTACGACTATTCAGAGGACACAAGGTACTTTTATCTAAATGTTTAACTCTTACATACGCTACAAACTGGAAACTTCGAGTTGCGCCAACTAGAATTCGTAAGCCGGATGAAGTTGCGTAGATTCTTTCCCACATGTGAAAGCATTGTGAGCCTGAACTTCAGTCTCAGGTAGGGCTGAATAGGCCCGTTGCATGACGACGTTTCAAACCTCTAATACCACAATCCCTTTCGGTGGCTTCCTTTGTTTTCTTAATTACTACTATTGTCTTCAAATTCTCACAGGAGTTTTGGCATTGTGATATTAGAGGTGTGAAACGTTATCATGCTTCAGGTCCATTGTAAACAGTCCAGATTTGGACCCATTTATTGGATCTAAAGCCTTCTATCGCAATAAAAATACGCGTTACTGGACACATAGTCATTTAAGACCGAATCCGTGAGATTGTTGGTCATATATATTATTTGTGTTGCCTTACCTAATATAAAACGTTCTGTTTGAAGGGAAGTATCCAGACCCTCGGCATATCACCAGACGGCCAGTACCTCGTGTCCTCAGGAGAAGACAGGCGCATACGAGTTTGGGATCTAACCGCTGGCAACCTACTCAAAGAACTACGCGGGCACACCGACACTGTCCTCAGCGTCTGCTTCAGCGCCGACGGAACTCTTCTTGTTTCGGGAGGGATGGATTGCCACGTGCGCGTCTGGGATTTCCATCAGGTTTCCAAGTGTGCGTCAAGTGCAGCATCAGCGCAATCTGCTAACGAACTTTTAGCTTCTTTTTCTACTAAAAATGCATCTGTACATAGTGTAAGATTTAGCTCTTGTAATCTGGTCTTAGCGGCGGGTACTAATTCTACGTAATAATCTTGATGATTAGATTAGAAGATTATATGTGAGACGTCATCTTCAAATGTGCCCGTTACCATGGTAACCTGCATGGAACTCGATGCTGATACAAACTGAAACGTTCTTGTATAACCTCAGGAACCATCTCGTACCCAGAGCCTTCTCAAGAAAAACCGAAGAACTGAGAAGGTTCTGTGTACAAGAATGCTCAGGAACATGATGTCATACGTTTAACTAAGTTATTCAAATAAAAGTTTACAATAGTTTTATGACTAGACTTGTGACATAGTCTCATAGTCTGAAAAGGTAATCTTATCTATATGATTAGTCTCTTTGGAAGACATCATTAGTGTCGTTTCCAGATCCTCTAGAGTGAAATGGCCCGGGAGGTTCTGGGACCGATACTAATGATGACTGCAAAGATGAATAACACCTTCCATCAGCCAATCAGAGCGCAGCATTTCTCATGAAAAAAAACCCAACTTAGCTCATGTAGTAATATTTGCCATTTCAACTACAGATTCTATCAAAAGAAGTACAACTCGTTCTTTTATTTTTCTATACATACATATGGAATGAATTTCTATTATTCCTTGAATTTTTATCCTTATCCATAATTATCTTCTAGAAAAAGAATAACCTATTGTTATCAATTCGTTATTTATCTACAAAAGTCTTTTTTACACTTACCGCAATGACAAACAAAGTACGTTTTGTTTATAAAACCCCTATAAAGAATAATTATTTTGACATCTCAAATCTGTTGACTTCTTTACTATTTTTTTAAAAAAAAGTCAAGGCATGATGAGCCTGCGATCCTTGTGATCTCCAATAAGAAAAAGAGCATGCGCTTTATACCCACTAACTAACTGCACATGCCCTAGAAAATGGAATATTTCCCCCTTGGTAACAAACTTTATCCTCGCTAAAACGAGTGCAAGGACGAAGATTGGTGCTCACAATACAAGAAAACATTCCTTTTATTTTTGGATCGACAACAAGGAACGCAAGCTCTGGGAACATGAACTTTTCTCAGACAGGTAACTGTGGCCTTTGTATAGGACGAAAAAAGACAAAATGTATTTGTTTCGGCCATTTTAGTCTTCCCTAAGAGAATAGATTATCCCAACCCCGTAACATTTCCCCCTCTTACTGTTCCAAAAATTATTACATCTTCCACCCAACTGCAACACTCACTCACCCTCCCTTCCCCCTTCTAATAAGTTCTTACCCTCCTTTCTAAAGCTCAAAGAGTAATTAACCTTGTATGAAATTATGGGACAAAAAAAGTGAGGTTCAATATGTTCCAAAAAGGCGCGCAATCCTATGCGAGAGAAATTCGTAGCTTACGAAAGCAAATTCATGTACCCTGGTATGTACACTTGGCTAAGAATGATCTTCTAAGCGCTGAATGATTCTGAGATTGGATTTCAGATTGCAAATGCAGCTTTTTTGTAATTCTGAAAGTGTAACAACATTACTTGAACTCTATGCGCAACTGAATAACCGCTTAAATGGAAGGAACAAGTGACTTAATAATGTCAATTTTAGATATTAAACAATGGAAATAAGCTTGATAAAATGCGGTATAGGTGGGCAAACAGCGTGATCGACCATGTCACAAGGCATGTGGAACGCAATGTTGCTAAAGTAGAAAAAGTTCCTGCTTCACCAATATTGCTCGTAATATTGTCAGCAATGTTGCACCATGTATCTGCGCCTTTATTCCCATGAAGCAATTTTACCCCGAACCTGGAAAGCATTAGAGAATAGACTTTTGGATGAAAAGATAAACCAGGATGTGGCCGCTCGTAGCTCCGCCATCTTCTTTCCACAGACGTCCCACCCAAGTATTTTTTAGGACTAGGTTAGCCTGCAGAAGAGGCTAGTGCAATCCTGATTCCATCTTTTCACTGGTTTCACTGACATCCGTCAATCAAAATAATATAACTAGAATCAATAAAAATCTTGGATGACGGTAACCTGAAACCAAGACGTCTTTGCACAGGGAGTCCAAGCAAACAAAGATTTTTTTGGAAATTTAAGAGTTTTTTATCTTTCTTCGTTTTGCTGTAATAATAGAGCCGAGTTTTAGGCAATCGGAGCCTTGTTGAAGAAAAAAGCGACGGAGTGATAAAATGAAACGTATTAAAAGATTCTTCAATCAATTACATTTGCTGCAATATACTGGCCTTGGGCTCCCTGTGGTCTTAGTGCAATCTTTGCTCGCGTTGCTCGCGCATGTTAAGATGCACTGGTTTACCCTGAGGGAGGCTCACTAGTCTGTTCCACGGGTTTCGGTGCGATGTGCTGGAACTGACTCGCATCGTAGCCGGCTGTAGAAGTCGGTTCGTGGGTTGCTTTGTGTTTCGCAAGCAGCGCGGAAGAACTGTAGGTCTTACCACAGATATCACAGGTGCTTGGCTTTTCTGTGTCTGTTGAGGTGGTTGTAGTGGTTGGTGGTGTTTTGTGGTAGGTCTCTCGGTGCATTTTCAGGCAAATCGGAGTTGAGAATTGCGTGCCACAGTCCGCGCATTCCAATGTTTTTTGAGGTCGAGGATTATGCGTCGTCGAATGACGGCGAAGATCAGCTGGAAAAGAAAAGAAAATGAAAGAAAACATTACCATTTCTGTAATAATGTAATAACTTCAGAAGACACGAACGCGCATGCGCAGTAGTGTTCTATCAAAATGATAAGTCAGGTACAGTAATAGACTCTTTGCACTGATGCTCAACCTGGTTTCAAAACAAAAGAACAATCGTATTGTCCCAAAGTTTTGAATCAGTGCAAGGTGATCATTTACTTTCATAATCACATGTCATTTATACCATTTTCTAAGTTACGTTTAAAGAACAGATTGTGCATGCTTTAGAAAAAAATTCATTGAAAATTGTCGTTACTTAGTTTTCCATTCCATTATTTCATTATCTAATTGTCTCAATTTTGAGATACGCGTCCGCTACCTCTCCGCCATTTTTTTCGATCATGCGAAGTAGGTTTTTCTAGGTGATTTAAAATCACTGTTATCCCCGGGTCCTTCGCTGTTCACGATAAGAGCGAGGTGTAAGTGAGTAGGAATCAATGCTTACCAGATTTCGTGAAGGTCATGGCACAGACATCGCATTCAAAGGACTTCTCCTTGCCTTCATGTACAGCCATATTGTGTCTCCGTAAATCACCTGATACAAAAAAGACAATCACGAACATTAGATCATTTTCATCTCAATACTTGCATTTCTCTTTCGTTTTTCTTTTTAAAACCATCCATTCTATAATTTCCAATTTTTGCGGGCCCACCATCAATGCTCAGTGCAGTTTTTTCCTATAAAGACATTACCTGATCTGTTGAACGACTTTGGACACTGCTCACAGGAGAAGGGTCTTTGCTCAGAGTGCGTTACAATATGTCTGCCCAGTTTACTTGAGGTGGCGAAAGTCTTTGGACACTGAGGACATTTGTGAGGTTTTTCTCCTGTGTGGATGTAGGTATGGGTCTTGAGTGAAATGGTTGTTGCAAAACTTTTGTCGCAGTGTTTACAGATGTAAGGACGTTCACCTGCAAGTAGAAGAGAATATCAAGAAATTACTGAGCATGGGGCCAGCGGTGTTTACCATTTAACTGGAAAAACCTCGGAAAACCGGAAAGTCCGGTTTCAAATCAAATGGTATGTATCATTACCATAGGAAAGTTCTGGCGTGAAAGCTCGGTCTACCGATTGAGGTAATACACTTTTCCCGCTCTTTTTGGTTCTTCCGGTACACGCGTGTACCATTTGTAAATAGGAAACATCGAGAAGAGAAGCAGGTCTCAATCGTGCCTGTAGTCGCGCGACGCATAATTCGATCTGACCTGTGCTCCGTGGTCAGACATGAGTCATAAGGCGAATGCCTTGAACGTAAGTCTTCGAGTCGACCACGCGGATAAGCTGCGTCCTTCCAATCCAGCTATTACATTTTTTATTATCGGGTGAAAAAATGGTTTCCAACAAGATATACTCTCTCCGGCCCTAGCATCAATACGCACACTGAATTTCACACAGAAAATCTTCGTTCTTGTACTCTACCGTACCTGAATGTATCCGACTGTGACGCCTAAGGTCATTCGAGCTATAGAACGCCTTAGGACATATAGGACACTTGTGAGGACGCTCTCCAGTATGGGTGTACACGTGCTGTTGCAGACCAAATGGGTGTCTGAAGGCTTTGTCGCACATGGAACACTTCCACTTGCGGCAGCTCATATCCGGACACACCCTCTTGATGTGACGGGCAAGGTAGCTTAGGGAAGTGAAGATTTTGTTGCATTTGCCGCAGGTGTAGCCCTCTTGATTATGATAAAAAAAATAACAGCGATAAAATTGAGTAAATCATTGTCTAGGGGTATGGCCGATTTGTAGACACCATATCGTAGACACCCAGTACCGAGCATTTCAACAGGTCTCTGAGGGGGGAGGGGGGACAGGGGGGAGGGTGTATTTACCGCTACCCACCAACTAAACCAAAAAATCAGGCCCTTATCTCAGAACACTGTTTACTGATCTATTACTCTTTTTTTTCTTACCTCTTCCGATCCTATTATAATGAGGATCTACGTCCACATCACCAACCCTAAACATCCCTTTGCTAGTGAACACCACATCTTCATCAGGATCTTCTTTCAGAGTATCATTTAAACTTGACTTTAGCATATCACTTCCATCAGGAACGCCAATACTAAGAAGGGCAGTGGCAGCTTGTTCAAGGTTGAATTCACTATTCTTTGATGCCAAGTCAGGATTGTCACTTATGGTTGCTGCGCTAGATGTGGTTGTTATTGTTGTTGTTTCAGGGAGTTTTGGTGGTGATGGAAGAATAGTTTTGAGTTTAGTTGAAGATCCTCCAGTAGAACTTGCTTCTCTTTTAAGCTCAGCTGTCTTCGTCCTCTCATGCACTAATTTCTTCACTGCTTGCTTTGCTGTTACCGAGGTTGGTGAGGAACAGTCACCCCCAGCACACTCAGATATATTTTGGCTGGTTAGATTCCCAATTGTAGTGTTCACCTGTAGAGAATTTCCAGGTACACTCACAGCCACAAGACCTGTCCTTGCAGGGTTTAAGACAGAAGATACTTGAGTAACAGCTCCTTTTCCCAAGACAGCAGGTGTTGTAGACTGCACAGGAAAAATACCAGGTGAACCAAGAGATGTGGTAACAAATGCCAAATTTGACTGAGCCGCAATAGGTCTTTTACCACTAGCATCTTCTGCACTTCTGGGCTGCGTCCGAGGTAGAATAGGCCTTCCACCTAGGGTGAGGACATTGGGGGTAGGCACAGAGTTCACTGTTCCATGGTTTATTCTTGTGCTCTCTGAGCTGGATCCAGGTCTGAGTGCGACAGGTGAGTAACCAGGTTGATCTTTACTGGGGTTGACATTGACTCCTTGGTTGGCTGATGTTGCCATAAGATTCCTTGGAACTCCACCAAGGTTCTGAGGACTCCCAAGAAAGACAACTGGTGGCTTCAAGCTCCAGACAATGGGAGGAACATTAGTTCCAACATTACCTACATTGCCGACAACTTCCTCCATTCCCTTTAACGGCTGTTGAGGAAGAATCTGTTTTTGATTTGAAGCTCCTTTATTTCCAGGTGCTTCTATTGGGGTTCCTGTGTTCTTTATTGCTGTGAGGGCCTGGAGTTTATTAGTGCTCACAGGATTTGGAATTGGAACATTTGGCTGTAATTGAGGCTGTACAAGGTTAGGACTTGGTAGCATGACAGATGTCGGAACAGTTGGGTTTGCAACACCTGCATTAAGCAATGGAGGCTGCACGCCACCCTGCATTGGTGGGGGCCTCAGTTGAGCAGCAATCTGGCTAAAACTTGGCAGTGCCCCATGAGAAGCCACCATCGGCATTATACTTGGAAAGGATGTGTTCATACCAGCTGGAGAGCCTTGAGATTGAAATTGCTGAGGTAAACTTACAGCCAAATATCCTTGTCCTTGTACTAGAGACTGAGATGGAGAAGACGTCACATGGGTTTGTAATATTTGTGGGGATAGCACTGATGACGCCTGGATTTGTACAAGTGCTTGTACTACTTGTGTTGAGCTTAGACTACTACCTGTAGTCACCACAGCAGGAGTATGTTTCTGACTTTCAACAAAGCTCTGTTCTAAGCGCACAGCAGTTGAAGTCTTGGTGACCACTCCAGTGGTGACTGGATTTTTGGTTTCAACTTTGTTTTCTTTTTCTCTAGACAATGGTGACTTACTTCTAAAGCTTACAAGAGCTTCTGCAGCCTGAGAAACTATTTCTTCTGTATCTGAAATAGCTTTTCTTTCCTGTCCAGCAAGACCAGTATTTTGGTTCTTCAGCCTTCCAAATGAAGATCTGTCTTCTTCCGAGTTGGTACCTAGTCCAGCAGATCTTAAAGCCAAACGCAAGTCCTCGGCTGAGATTTTCATCAACATATCTCCAGCTTCTTTTACAGAAAGGTTCTTATTCCCTAAACAGGATTTTAACTCCTCAAACAGGTGGTCAAAGACAGTATTCTTAACTTGAGTTATTTGTGACACTTTACTCGACAATACAATATTCTTAACCCTACTCTTTCTTGGCTGTATTACTTTGTTAGCTGAACTATCTCCTGCCAATGCACTTTTTGAAGCTTGAGCAGCATTAAGTGACAAGTTTCTCGCTTTTCCTTTAGTTTTCTTATTTCCTGTTTGTCTTCCGTTCCCATTTTGAGTCCTTGCATCCTCATTTTCCAAAGCATTTGACCCTGGCTCATTATTGTGTTGTATTTTGCTCTTTTTATTTTTGTTAACAGTTGATTTCTTTTTATTAGATTCCTTTGTATTATCCTTGGATTTTTTCTTTTTTCCTGATGTTTCTGACTCAATACTCGTGCTCCCTTTTTTCTTGCTCCGAGAAGCTTTTAAAGACGACAAGCTAATGTCATCATCACTAACATTTTCCGAAGCAGATTTTTGAGATGAGATGTTGTTTTTCCCATTTCCTTTTGTTTCTTTCTTTCTGCTATTTACTGTAGTTCCTTTTTTGCCATTATTATTTTTTGGTACTTTAGCATTTTTGTCAGCATCCTTTTCAAAGTTTTTTGTGTCTTTATTTGTTTCTTTCTCATTTGCTGGAGATGAATTACAGCTGCTTCTTAACTTTGCCTTCTTTGAATTAGTTTTTTTCTCTTTTTCTACGACAGCAGCATAATCAGAAACTTCACTGTCACTTCTATAATCATCTTCTTTCTTTTTCACAATTCGTCGTCTGAAAAAGGAATAATGCATATGTGAATATATTGTATGTCTCACAATATGCAATTTTGCAGCACTTTAGTCCCAGTTCAGACGTCAAACTTTTGCTGCGTCGAATCTAATTGCCTTTGAGACCAGCGACAAAGAAAACACCAAAAACCGCCATACAAGACATCAGCCCTTTTGCTTAGCGCCAGCAGAGGATATGGGTTAAGTTTGATGTTTATACTTCTACTAGTTTAATGGATAACAGACCTCAACCTCAAAGGCAATAATTAGATTCAAAGTGGCAAAAGTTCAATGTTTCAGGTAAACCCCTATGAACTACAAGCACTGAAAATAATTATTTTCTACTGCTGATGGGAGATATTGGGAAATTTTTAAAATATCTTTATTTTTTTCATTTTCTATTTTAATACCTTTTTGTTTGCCTTTGACCAACCTCCTTCTTATTGTTAGGATCTTGGAGTTCCTGCAAATGCAACAAAAAACATTTTTAATAATCAATACATAAAAAAAATTCACAGCAAAAACTCATGCAATGAAGTAAAGCATTCATTAATTTAAAATCAGTTATATAATGTATGAAAAAATATTGGGTTTTTAATGAAAACACCCTTATAAATATCTTACTTTATTTAAACTCCTTTTTTTTAAAACATTTAAATCTAAAAATTTATTATATAATCTTTGACATTAAAAATCACAATATTGATTAAGTTTTATAAATGATAAATTCAATATTTTCGTTGACAAAATAATGTACTTGGCAAGCATCCACTATTGTATCAGAAAGTCAGTAAAATAACCCATTCAAATACAAAATATTGTGCAAAAGAATTACTAGGATAATTTATGATTTAATGCAGTAGTAGAATTATCATCAATCTTGTGAGATTATTTTTGTTATGACTTTTCCACGATATAAAAAAGCCAATACAAATTTTCAAAGATTTTTTTTGCAAATTTGGAAAACCATTTAAGTGAGTCTCCAAAGTTTAAAATAAAGACAGAGATTTGCTATAAAATTATCCAAAAATCATAATCAAAAAATCATATGCAGTGAGGATCGCATATCTGCTGTGATCAAGGAAGAACTTCAACTATTACGCAGCACATTTTTAGCGAAGTCTGCAATTTTATTTCTGTTTGGGCTCCAGCTAAAAGCAAGTCAAGTTCAAGGCGAATTTCCATCGCAGTAAAATTTGTAAGAATTTCTATTTATAAGAAATATATAAAAAAGATCGAAAGCATAAGCTGTTAGTAAATGATTACAATAAAATCTAATTCTTATTAGTTTGTATGAAACGTTGAATCGCCTGGAGAATTTTTGGTTTGATAACAAAGTATAAATGAACGAATAAATTGAATGAGTTTTACTCAGTAAAATAAGTAAAACTTCAGTTTCTTCTTCAGACACGATTGAAGAATAAAGCTCAGAAATCTTTTGGCTTTAGTAACAGTAATGTATAAGTGTAAATTCGAGTCTATTTGAAGGATTTCTAAGGGTTTTGGTTTGTTTTTGAAGACGTAGTCAGGGAAAAATCTATAAACACGAGACAGTACACAACAGTGTGAGGGAGCAACCCTTTTGATGTCGAACACAACAGGTCAGAATTCTTTATTTTAAGTGGAGTTTTGAAGACGAATTAGTCCACAAGACCAGCTCAAGATCCCTAAAGATTATTAAGGGATTGTGGTATTATGTTATGCATCGTTAAAACGTATATTTACTGGTGGAAAAACCGGTAAAACAACTTTTGACCTCGGCGGCTATGCACCCCATCTTGAATCACATGGTCGTCCAAGCATCGTCAACAAGATCAAGACAGCTTCGTTTTACATCCTCATAATGCAAACAAAACGACTTTCTTAGCTACCTAACCTATACAGAATAGATTTTAGACTAATATTGATATATTTGCAACTCATGTGAAGTGGTGAAACTCTGGATTTACCTCATTACCGGCGCTTCCTTCATTTTCCGGTTCGACATCGTCTGAGATACAACATGGACATTTGCTCGAATGAGTCCGTTTTCTTCTGCGAAAATAAGAAGTAAAAGTCTTGAGAAAGTTATAAATAAAGCACAAAATTCCCTAAAGTAGACATAATACCTTCGTCTGAGACCACTATATGCTTCTGCCATTATAAAACGACGGAGAAATAAAAGCAAAAAGTGGTGGAGATAGTAAAATCGAAAGCTGATCGGACATGTTTGTGTCAGAGTAAACCCTTCGTTTGCGTCAGAGAAATACCACCACTAAACACCCCCGCGTTAAACGTAGTTAGAACCTTAACGTTGATTGGTTCCTTTACAAAAAAAACATTGTTTTTATTTCATGATAAATTCGAAAATTAGATAAGCCAGGAATTTTTATCTTCATATCATACAAATAAAATAATGTTTTGTGCTTTCATGTATGATTAAATCCACAATAAGATCAAAGAATGTTAATTTTACCTTTACTTTTTAGGTTTTGAATATTGTCTTCATGTATACAGGTTTGATGGGGTTCTTTCATTGGGTTGGGTGTCACGCAGCCGCAGTAGAGTATAAAAGGGAATTATGGGAAGGGGGAGGAATTTTCCCGCGGAAAAACAACGTGATTTCTGTGATTCTGACATGTCAGTCGTAAATGAATGATTTTCAAATGAATTCATTCAAACCAATAATAGTAGTATTCTTTATACGGTTTTAAAAAGTTATTTAAAATTTGGCTACAATTTTTTTATAAACTTTAAAATGGGTAAAAATATAAAACGAAAAACACTCGCAACGGCTAGTAGCAATAAAACTGAAAATGCACGAATGGAAAGAATTAAGTAAAGTCATAACATTGAAGAAAAGCAAGTTGAAGTTTTGGAAAATATTGTAACCTTAGTTAAAACTGACCGAGAATCAGTATTAAATGAATGAATGAATGAAAGTCTTTCGAATATTTCCTTATATTATATCGGCTCCTTTTCTTTCTTCGGGTCTTCTCAAGTGATTTATAAATTGAATTTGGGCGATCGCCAGTCTGCCGTCATCAATACTATTAAATGGATCTACACTCGAGCCGCGGAGGGCCTCGGAGGGGGGCAGCGGGGCTATTGCCCTACCACTTTTTCCTTTTTATCCATACTAGTCTCTATAGCTTCCAATCTTAAAGTTTGGCTCCGATACCAGAACGCCAGACCTCATGTAGCCCCACCACTTTTTAGGGTGCTCCGCGGTCCCTTATATGTGGGTTGATTTCTGTACATTCATAAACGAAAGGTGCCGGATTCTAGTATGAGAAAATTATAATGTATCTCTGGTACAATCATTGGCTGAAAGTCGGTGAAAATAATGACAATCATAAAGTCCTGTGATCGATTGGCAGGAAGTGAACCGAAGATTAAGGAGGAACTACAGGCACAATGTTCGAAACCATGTCCCCAAACGTCAGAAGTTCGTAACTAGTTATAAGCATCAACAGTGAATTTTTCACTCGAACTCTTCTCTTATTTCTTTCACTTCTAAGCTTTTCATTTTCTTTCCTCTTAATTTTCCTTTCTTGTAACAATAAAAGTTGATATCAAAGTATTTTCTGGGTATCCCCTTCGAACCGGAAGTGCTCTCCCTTTCCAGGTCATGTGACTAATACCGATTTGGTGACGTCCCAATATCCGCCATCTTGAATTGTTTCAGAGGAGCAAAGAAGATCGGTCCGATTTTTTCTGGCCTTCTCTCTTCGTGTGATTTTACTCTACATAAATCAAACTCTAAGTGCAACCATTGGCAATAACTGAATTTGCTGTCAGAAGACTCACGTCGGAAATTATCTTCTACAAAGTGTATTTTTCCCCTTTTCTTTCATGTAAACAGCTTGGGACTGTGGCTATCCAATATTCATAACGTTTCTAACCGGTATTTTATCCGAATCCTTTGACTTCGTACCTGGATATTCTTTGTCCTGTAACCTTTATTCTACTTTGGACTTTATATTTCAAGCTGTGATCAAAGAAAAAACTGAGGATTTGCTTTGGATGTTGCGTGAGGAGGATGGAAAAATGCGAAAAAATATCATTCAGACATGGAGCATAGCTACAGTAGCTGATGTTCTTGCTTGTCGTCGATCGTGACTTTAATTCTAGATGTCTTCAACTGTGGATGATTTAGAAGCTTCTAATCCACAGCTTGAGAATGAAAAAGAGAAGGAAAGCAACCCTCAAGTGAATGGGGATTTGTGCAGAACTAATGATGGCGAGGATCCGGAGATTTCTACAGACCTTCCTCACCTTGTTAGTGAAGAGACTCGGATGGTTAAATTCGATGAAGTAGAACACGATAAAACACTCATTTCTCAAACTAATGGACTGAAAAATGAAAAACAAGACGTCCAGTTAGTTTTAACAGAGTATGAAAACGTTAAAGACGAATTGTTAAAGCTTCAAGTGGAATATCAATCTTCTCTTCAAAGAGAAAGAAATTTGTGCGAGAGACTTCAGCATTTTCACAAGGAAGAAGACAACAAGGTCTCTAAACTCAGCAAAGTCAACGAAGATCTTCGAGAGCAGTTAAATAATGTGCTTGGGGAATTAAATGGAAAGAAAGAGGAGCTGAAAGAGTAAGCACTTCAATAATTTTTTTTTTTTCGACATGTATATACATGAATGCCCAGGAATATTATTTAATAACCTTACATGTCAATCTCTGTTGTTGTATCTGATATTTTTTTGGTCCATATTCATTGGAACATATCTATTTTGTAAATATATCGTCTGATTTTGGGGGGAACTTTGGTGGACTTATCTTAATTTTTTATCAACAAAAGCCCACAAGATGATCTTATCATTTCTTAATTGAATCAACGAGAAGTGAAATCAATTAGGATACATTGTATAAAAATTATGGTTTCCAAAACGTTTCATGTTTACTTTTAGTTTATTAGTAGACTGCCTCAAAGTTAAAATGTCCAGTCTTTGGCAAAAAGATCTTTTACCATGACAATTTTTTAATTTAATGAAAAAATTCAAGCTAAATTTCAACACAAATATGATTTTCTTAACTGTATGTGAAGCTCCTAGCAACGATAATAAGGTTCAGTATGTCTGGACATTTCTCCATCATGTACATGGTGATTATTCATTGGGTGAAATCTCTTGAAAGGCTTACATCTAGTGTTTGTCAATACCAGAATTTCTCATTTTAGCACCAGTTGTCTTACTATTCTCACAAGGAAATACAAATTTGAATAAGAAATGCAACCAAAGACCACTAATGCAACCTAAAGTCCACTTTGCAACACATCACAATATGCATTTTTCTTGCTGCAGACGTTTTTATAATGGTCTTTATCATCATATTTCTCTAGTGTTAACTCCACTTTGGATTCTGCTCAAAAAGAGAGAGACAAGTTGTCAACCGAGCTAGCCAAACTTCACATTGAAAGGTTAGAAGAAAGGGATGGATTGAAAGAGAAAGTTAAAAGTCTTGATGAAGCAAATAGGAAGCTTGAGGATGAACTGGAGATAGTGAAGGGCACGCTACAAGCACATGATACTGCTGCAAAGCGGGCAATTACTGCCATCCAGAAGGAAATGGCATTGAGAGTTGATCAGGTATGAGATTAAAGGAATCTTACTATAAGACCAGGTTTAGATGTCAAATTTGTGTTATGATAATCTTAATCATATAAGATTTTATCAAGGAATATATGAATGAATACTGACATTTGTTTGTTTACACATATTTCCATATTTATGTGACCAATGCAGCCCAGTATCGCTATTCTCAAATCACGTTCTTTTATTCTAGATGACAATATTTTTTGATATTGACGTCTGAAATCAAGTGCTGTGATTGGCTAAATAATCGGTAATACGAACAACAAAATGGTTCAACTTGTCTTGTAACATTGTCACAGCACAAGTTGTAGAGCAAATGTTGCTCGTTTTACCACCTTGCACATCAACAAAATTCCCCTGTTGCAGGACGTAGTTCTAAACACTCTCTCCTTTTTGCAACATGGTAATTTTGTTGCTAGAAAATGTGTTTTGAAGGGCAGTGGAAGCAAGTAGAGTGTCCACAAAGGACTGCTTGCGATAGAAGTACTTACTGCTATTTTCACAAACATGCGAACTGCGAGCTGCACGCTGAAATTTGGTTTTTCGCTTCCGTCAATCAATGATAATCAGTCGGTACATTTTATTTTTTTGACTGGTGGCCGTGAAAAACCAAATTCCAAAGAGTAACTCGCAGCTACAGAGTTCGCATGTTTATTGCAGTAATACTCCAACTAGGCTTGGATATCCTTAGACTTCGCACTTCCTCACCTTTCACATCTTTGTTTCTTCATAGGTAACAAAGATGTATGAAGATGCCCTGAAAGACAAAGAAACTGCTGTTTTAAAGATGACACAACTTGAAGAGGACAAGAAAAAAATCTTTGTTGAGAAAGAACTATTAGCTGGAAAGTTAACAGAAAATAACAAGGTATGATCTTCACTGTCAACTTTATGCAATTTATTATTTCTATAAGTGATTGTATTTAGAGACCAGACTATTTCAGATTAAACTTTTCTTAGCAGAGGAATTTTTGTTCAAATTTTCTATTATTCTAGGTGATTCTGCCTCCCCCTATAAACAAGCTGTGACATCATGCTGAAATAGGGCTGATCTTCAAACATGCTTTATCAATTTTTACTAAATTTTACCTATCTTTTTCAGGAGAATGAAAAATTGAAGCAAAAAATGAAGAATGCAACCAGTGATTTATCAAAAGTCCAGGCATCTTTGGAAGAAAAGGTTATTTAAAAAAAAAAAATAGTTGGTATTGTTATATATGATAAATAATTGCTTGAGAACTGATGTGTTTATGATTTGATATTCTGTTTTTGTTTACATTTTTTGTTTTGATTTAGGAAAAGGAACTTCAGCCACTTCAAAAAGAACAAGCAAGACTAAAGGAAGAAATAAATTCTCAGGCAGTTAAAGTGAAGTGGGCACAGAATAAACTGAAAAGTGAACTTGAAGCTCATAAAGTAAGACTTCTATTGACTTTGAATCAAAATGTTCTCCCGTTTTATCCCTTTCATCCTTTTAGGCCTGAAATTTTCACTTTCCATTTCCTTTAATTTCCTTCTCCTATAGTAGACCTGTCTTTTGTTGGGACAATTTCAGAACATAATTCTGCAACCTAAATATAAGCCACTAACACTCCAGTTGTCTGACATATATATTGCTTCTGGCTAGCTATCAAATTACTCCAGGCCTATTTCAATCTGATCATGAGTGATAGTGAAATTCTCATGCAAAAATGACTGACTGCTGAGTAATTCCTGCAACTAGACAGCCATTTTCACATTATAAATTCTTTTTCACTTGCAATAGAGTGCAAACAGTATATCTGTGAAACACAAAATAGTATTTAGTACAAAATAGTACTAATTAAACAATGGA